>LOEQ01011595.1:2048-15878 GCA_001685075.1 Bramus lutescens
TTTTTCAAGACAGGGTTTCTCTGTGTAGCCATGGAACCCGGTCGGTAGATCAGACTGGCCTCAAACTCAGAGATTTGCCTGTTTCTGCCTCATGAGTGCTGAGATTAAAGACGTGCCACCACCACAGGTTTTAAGATTTCTTTTTTCTTTTGCAGCTTTTTGTGGTCAATATTATTACCTACATTTCAATGATGAGGTTGACTATTTAACCACTGTGTCCGTTATTACTCTGCTAGTGCATGGAGAGTCAATATGAAACACCAGGACTGGATTTCTCCTAGTCTTTTTGCTTTCATTTTAATAAATTTATAACTCTTTAAATTGTTATGAATTCGTGTCTTAAAAGTTTGAGGTTCATTAAATAATTTACTATTAAATCTTCACTTTCTCATCATCTTTTTTTCTGTATCAAATATAACTCCCAAATGTTGCATGAGGTTATTAATAAAGTGTTGAGTGAGTGTATTGGTAATTTATAATGACATAAAGCAGAACAATCCTTCTTTGTTCATAGGTATGAGAATTAAGCTAAAGCCTTTTCCTTCTCCTTCCCAGGGGTTTGGAATTGGGTGAGAGAAAGCCACCATGGGGCTTCAGCTAATACACTACTTTGGCCTGGTAATTCAGACATAGGAATGAATGCTGTCTTGATCAAGGATGCTACATCCCCTTGCTCTAGTGCAGAGGGCACAGGGAGGCTGGCAGGTTCTCCATGTGTGCTGCTCTCTGAGGGACTCTTGTGTTCCATCTCTCAGAGTGTCAGTATCTTTTATAACTGCAGGAGGAAAGCTGCCAGCATAATTTCCTATTTGGCTCTGGTATGGAGTCGTTAGGGAACCTGCTTACATCCTCAACTTCCTTCCAGAACCCACCCCACCCACCACAGGCAGGAAGGATATGGGTGTCAGGTGGGAGAGGAGAGGGCTGGACCCAGAAAAGAGATGGTGTATTGGGTAAATAGGAAAGCTTTGGAACTTATCCCAGAGTGCATTGGGAAAGTAAGACTGGGCCTGAAGCCGGTGAGAGATTTCACAATCAAGCTCCCTAGTTTCCGGGAGGGGGAGGGAGAAGGGGAGAGTAGCAACACAGCCAGTGGCAGCAATGTGGCAACCAGGAGCATTTGTTCTAATAAGTTTCTGATTTCCTTGAGAATGAAGAAATATTCTAGGTTTTATAGTTTGAGGATTCGCTCTTTCCATTTCATTTTTCCTCTTTCTTCCACTTACGTTCGACACCTAAAGATGGGTTTTACATTGTTTTCAGAACAAAGGGGCTATTATTGTCATTTGCTTGAGGGCCCAGACTAAATCACCGGAAGAAGTGTAACATTTATTTACATACATAGTTCACAGAATATCCTGTTGGCAAGAGGAGTTTGCTTTGCTATGAAAGTCAAATCAAGAGCTTTTTTTTTTTTTTTTAACAGTTGGGCAATGTGAGGAACTGAACTTAACTAACGTTCATGAGAAAAACGTTCAAAAGGGAGATTAATTTTGTGGGCTCGATAATCAGGGACAACTTCCAGAAGGGCTGATGAAAAATTATGTAGATTAGCGTAAGTTTGACCAAGAATTATGATAAACAGGATTTTCAGCCCGACCTCAGCATGGTTACCTATGTAAGCTGAGTACCTGCTGACTGGTGCTCAGCTCATTTCAAAAGATCTGAACATCCACCATGGCTTTGTAGTTACACTGACTAGGAGCAAGAATTCAAGTATTTTGTCTTGTTTGATTTCTGGTCTTTTAAATTTGCCCCTTCCTTGGATGATCATTTCTCATTTCCCTTGGCAGTATTTAATAAGTGATTTTGTGTCTGATGGCTTGGAATCAAACGTTCAGTTCCTTGTTCTATATTTTTACTAGCAGAAATACAGAGATAAGTTTACTGTTTTCGAGTTGTGGTCTCATCATCTGTGAAATCTGAATGATAAGAGCTACCTCCAACATTGTATTAAAGATTAGAGGTAGCAGCTAAAGCCTGTGGCATATTTCACACAACCAGGCTTCCACAGTGAAGAGGCTGCCTGTGATTTTGGATCCAAAACACATCACAATTTAAAAACATTTCAAAATTTTATTATGAATCATATACTTAGGAGAAAATACTAATTATAATGGAGATTGTAAAAACTGGTCATTTTAGGGCCTAAATGTTGTCATATTTGCACATGTTTCATGGAATGTGAGGACCCTGTGAGGCGAACAGTCAGATGCCAGACCACTGTGCCAAGGAGCCTGGGATTGGGGGCACTTTGTGGAGCTGGTAGAGCACATGTCTAGCGTACTTGAAGCTCTGGTCTCCATCCTTAGCACTGCACAAACTCTGGGTATGGCGGTGCATGTCTGTAATTCCAGCATGCAGGAGGTGGGGCAGGAGAATCAAGAGTTCAAGGCTAGCCTGCAAAATATAGTGAATTTGAGTCCAGTCTACAACTGGTTACTACAACCAGTCTCAAGAACAAAAACAAAGAAGACTGGTGGAGGCTTGGTTTCCTGTAAGGTGTCCTCCATGTGTTTTGCTTGTGTTTTTAAAGCCGTTACTTGAAGTTGAATGCATCCTGACTGATTTGCAAAACAACGTGACTTTTAATTTTAATTAACTTTGTTCTTAAGTTTTCTCACTTTCCAAATCTGCAAATTAGAAAATAAATCTGAAAACTGCTGAAACTTAGTGTAACAAATAACTGATGTGATTAGACCTCAGTTGGTAACTTCCAAGAATGACTGGGTAGTTACTTCCTTTCACAAGGACTCCACACCAGTTACTGACTTGATTCTTCCTGTGAAAGGCCAGTACCTGGAAAATGCTTTAACCATGCATCAGATGCAGTGATTGCTGCCAGAACAATCAGCAAAATGCATGCAACTGCCTTCTGATTATCTCAATTTTGATTGCATTGTTGACCGTGGCACAAAACTATTACACAATAATGATAAATAATAGCCTTTACTAACTTCACAATTATGGATTTTGTTGTTGTTGGTGGTGGTGGTTTTTGTTTTTTGTTTTGCCTAGTATCACAACCTTTCTTTAATCTGTCTCCTGTATTTGTAAAAGCAATTAAGTCAATAACCAAAACCAATCTGGGAATGGTTTTCCTAGCAAAGGCATTAGGAACCATGACTATCACTAATGCTAAAGTTCTTTATGATCACTTATTGTTAAGTGTGTTTTTCTTATTTTTGATAACCTATACCACCATAAGATCTTTGTAGGTTTGTCCAGATCTTTATTATGCTGATCAAAAGTGAAGACACTAAGAAATTATGGGTTATGGGCTAAGATATTGAGAAGTTTTACGTGGGTCAAAGATGCCTAATGATTGGGTGGGAGCTATACTACAGCATTTCTAACTACCAAACTCAAAATCTTAGAAGCAGAATAGTGAAGTCATTGAAATCATCACAGTATCACGTTTCTTACTTAGCCTTTTTGGTTTTTAGAAATTTTTTCTTTCTGTTTTTCTTCTTATTTATTTCTTTTGAGAGAAAAATCTCTCTATGAAGTCCTGGATGACCTGGAACTCTCTATGTAGACTAGGCTGACCTTCAACTCAGAGTCCATTTAGTGTTGCTTACGCAGAAATGGTTTCAAGGTTGACCACTTGACCACCACTCATCTCTGTGGAATATTACTTTGCTCTTGGCACTCCTTGCTTTTCCCCATGGACTTAGGGAATGAATCTCAGGTTCCCTCCCCCAAGGCTTACAAGGCAAGCACATTGTTGCATGAGCCCTCTCCAACCCTACCACTCTACCATCTTCTTCCCCCTTTCCAGTTCTTTGACTTAGACGTCATATCCTTTCCATTTTTTCTTTTACATTTCTCCCTTCTTTAACCATTTCTATTCTTTTTCCCTCATTTTCTTCTCTAAAGAATTATTTACTGACATAAAGGCTTATATAATTATGGCATGCTACATTCTGTTTTCACATACGCATATGCTATGGAATAGCTAATTTTCATGCATTACCTTACAAACCTTTAAATTTTTGTGGTGAGAATACTTATATTTATTCTCTTGGTGATGTTTACTACAGTTTGTTGTTAATGGCAGTAACCATATTAACAGATATCTTGACCTTGTTCCTCCAACATTACTCAACTTTTACATAATTTGGTTACTACTTCCTCAGTCCCAGTAACTAACATTCTACTCCCAGTTTCTTCAAGCTTGAATTTTCAAAATTTCACATAAGAGAGATCATGTGGTACAAATTCTTCTGTGAATGTATTATTTTGCCTATCACAGTGTCCTCCACATTCATCCATGCCACCAAGATGTTTATCCTCTTCCTGTCCAGGTAATCTCTTGTTATTTTTTTCACTTTAATATTTTAAAATTGTATTTTGTGCATATAGATGACTTACATCCATATATGTCTATGTACCTCATGTGTCCCTGGAACTAGAGTTACAGGTAGTTGTGAGCAGCCATGTGAGTGTTGAGAATCAACTCAGGTCCTCCGAGAGAGCTTTCAGTGATCTTAACCACGGAGCCAACTCTCCAATCTTTTTTCTTTTATGTTTGGAGAATAACCACCAGCCAAAGCTGTCACTAATTGCTAAGGAGTGGTTGACCTTGAACCTCTCATATTCTTCTGTGTAGTAGTTGTCATAGATTCCTCTGTCAAAATGATGTTTCATTTTTAAAATGAGGCAGCATTGCCAGGCATTGTTGCTCATGCCTTTAATCCCAGAGGGGGTGGATCTCTGTGAGGTCACTTTAGTCTACATAGTAAGTTCTAGGACAATCAGTCAGGACTATGTAGAGAGGCCCTGTCGAGAGAGGAGGGAGGCACAGAATCTTTCTTTGGTAGACCATTTAGTGCCCTGGTAATTTGCAAATGCTTAAGGCCCATGATTTAACTGTAGATGTGTAATGTTGGTAGTTCATGAAAAAGATGAATTTACTTTTCTCTCTGGTAAAAATAATATATAATAACTATTGAAAACAGAGTGTGTGACTATCCCTGGGTATTTCAGGCTTATTACCTATTGGAGCAACTCAAAGAATACCACATTTGTCTGAATTGTTAATCAAAATCTTTTAAAGTAGGTTTTTAAAAACCTACTTTATGTGATCATTAAATGAAGTGAGTAAAATACAAATAGTCACATAAGAAAATTATCTGGCTTCTGATGTGATAAATTAACATTCTGGTATACAGTCTCATACCTACATATTATAGGCATATGTTTATATTGTAAGTCATGTTGAATACATTGTCTTCACTAAATACACATTTTTATTAGATATTTCTGAATGTGGGCTGTAGATTAGTTTGGAGGATAAAACTATAACCACACTTATTCCCTTCATATAGAAAAGTCATTATTACCCATTTGTCCCATATCTTCAACTTGTCATGGCCAAAATGATCAATGGCACTAACAAGTGACAAATTGGTAGGAAATGGATGAACGCTATTATTCTGAAATCTTTTTATGTACACTTATTTTTGAGGAAGTAAGTGAAGTAGCTGTGGGTTTTCACAACAACACAATTAAGAACACATTCATCAGTATTTCTTCAAGAGTGGGTCTTGCATTTGACAAGAGGCATTCGATATGCATGAAAAAGTGCCATGTGGCAGCGTGGTCAAGGTTCCTAAAAAGAGCTCTTTGTGATGATCCTTACTGCTACATAAAATGTTTAACAGATTCAATGGTAAACTCCTATGAAGTTCACGTTAAGAACTGGTATGTTTGGCATGTCTTGGACAAAAAAAAAAAGAAAAGAAAAAAATTACAGGAGATTAAATGATGTTCTGGAACAATAGTTGGGAAGACCCTGAAATGTGGGCATTGTTTCTAAGGAGCCAGTTCATAGACTGAAGTTTAGAGCAGAGACAGGGAAGGAAATAACACTAATGATCACTGGCAATGAGTTTTCACAACTGTCTGCCTTACACACACGGTGAATAGAAGCTAATTGCAAACTCTTTGGGGTGCTATTACAGATGGATTTTCTGTCCTTAGCCGTGGCTCCCCCATGACTCATGACTTAGTCATACTGAGAATTTCCACACGATGAATAATAGAGTGAGCAGTTATGAAACATAAAACATGCTCTCCAAACTCACCCGAAGAGTTCATACAATGCTCAAGGGTTTTTACTCTCACAGGCAGAAACATGACATCTTGAGGATTTGCTAATTTTCTGGAAGGGATGAGTGCTGGTTAGTTTCAGCTATGTTTGGCTACCAGCGGTACAGGAGTCAGCACTTCATATTGACTTATGAACTTTTTGACTTAATGACCATATTGACTTAATCAACTTATTTGTTGATTATTTTTTTTAGACAGTTTTTCAGTCTGTATCCTAGGTTGGTCTGAAAACCTCACCAATCCTCTTGCTTCCACCCCTGAAATGCTAGAATTCCAGGAGTGGGCTACCACAAGCGTGTAATCCTACCTCACAGGGCTGAGGGTCACTTTATTTGCTTGTTTCTGGTAATATGTTAAAGCCTTTATTTCTAATTCTAGAAAAATTAGGTGCCCACAATACTAAACATAGCTGGCAGCAAATCAACCATATTTTCTTAATCCATTTTCTGGTGATGGACACCCAGGATAGTTTCACATTTTAGATATTATGAACAAGTGGCAACAAACATAGACGTGCAAGTATCTCTGTGGTCTGCTGACATAGATTCCTCCATGCTATACTTTTAGCAGGCAGGAGTTTTAGACTTTGATAAGGATCCATGCATATTTTCACTGTTTATTTTGTGTCTTACAAAGGGAAATTTTGCCAGCCAAAGTTTACATGGGTCCTATATTTTGTATGTTTTTCTGTTACGTATTTAAATATATGGTTTATTTGGGCAATTTTTGATGACAGATTCAGATCAGCACTTATAATTTTTTATCAACATTTGGAATAATTATTTCTGAGTTAATATGTGGTCAAAGAATGTGTTCTGTGTAATTTTGATGTTTCAGAATTTGTTGGAACTTCACTTGCAGTCTATAATGTTGTCAATTTCAGGAAATGTTCATATGTCCATAAAAGAGTGCATATCCAGCTCTTTTTGTTATTATGTTTTATGTCAGTTCAATAAACATTAATAATTACCTTATTTAAATCTTCTGAATATAGATTGAGTTTTTTATTTTTTTCCATTAGTTTTGAGAAATTTATGTTAAATTTTCCAATCATGGGAATGGAAATTAGTCCAAATGCTATGGATATCTGTTGTGGAGTATTAATTTAAGATGTGTTACATTTGTTTATGCTATGAAATATTTATTTAATGATGCAGAAACGTGTAACATTTGTGAATAAATAAAAGTAACCTGCAGTCAGGAGGCTGAGCCAGTAACTAGCTGATAGGAAGAGGTAGGGAGGAAGCATGTACATCCAAGGTTCTTAAGTGGGGACGGAGCAAAGGATGCACTGCTTTTGGGAGCCAAGAGCTAGGAGAGGTTAGCTACTTGCTGTTCAGCCTCTCTGAGCAAGCAGATTTTCACCTCAGTCTTTGAATCCTGAGTTCTATAGAAGGGTAGAGATCTAAAGTTATCTTTTCAGTGACCATAAAAGAGCTGGTTGGTGCCTGAGGGAGGAAAATTGTCACCTGGCTATGGCCAGGGTGGCCAAACATTTACTGGTAGCTGTAGGGTTGCAATTGCCCATTACTACAGCAGTTGTTTAAGGGGCAACTGACTTTAATGAAAAAAAAATAGATATCAGTATGGAGAGTCCTCAAAAAACCTACCATATTTCAACTAAGAATAGGAAGGGTTAAATGGAGTGAGAAGTAGGACAGCAGGGCAGAGGTAAGAATAAGGGAAGTGTTAAGAAACATTGAAATCTTAAAAAAAAGTCTTATAGAAATCTACAACTATAGAGGTTTCCTAAGATGTATACATACACATATATTACAAGAGTTTACATGGAGTTATGCTATAATCAACGACAATGGCCCTATTAGATACCATGGCTAACAAACAAAAAGCTCAGGGTGAGGAATGGGTCACCTCTTTTGGAGCTGTTGGCCAGTGAGTTTCCATAGACCCTCAAAGACTACAGGCAATTGCCAATGCTCCTGGTCACCCTCCTCTAGGACTTGTTAGCAAGACCTTATTGCTCCCGCCACTCAACCCTTTTAAATGGGCACATCACCAAAGATCACTAATGACAGCTGTGCAAAAGGGTTTTAAACCATATTAGTTATCATAATCAGAGAAACATAAGTCCAACCTCAATGAGACAGAAATCTAGTAGAATAAACTTTTAAAAGAAAAAGACATTGATACCAAATATAGAGATGTAGAACAAGAAATCTCATGCCACTTTGATAGAAAAATCAGCAAACTTTGAAAACTGTTTCACAGAATATACTAAAGCCGTTCACATACACAGCAGTTAGATTCTTGTAAATATTCTTGCAAGAACTGTGTTTACACATATGTATGAATTGTCATAGGCCTGTAATATCATCAATCTGGAAGCACAAATGTTCACCAGTATAGGAAAGGATAAATACAATGTGTCACATTCAAACATGGATAATCTGCAGGGTGAACATGAATAAAACACTTCACACCAATCGGAATAAATTTCCCAATGTTATAGTAAAGTGAAAGAAACAGGTACAAAATGATGCACACTAGAGCGTTCCATATGCAACCCATTTAAATACCAGGCCACGAGAGTCAGGGAAGGGTAAATTAGGTGAGGCTAAGAAGAGGGAAGAACACATCTCTATCATTGATTATGTTTCACTTCTTGGTCTCAAGCTTGCTCTAAAGACATGCACCCTCGTTGTGATAATCCGTTAATCTTGCTCACAGTGTTCTCCAGTATGTTACAGAGTGATAATTCTGACCTAAGAGTGAGCAAGATTAAGGAAGCCAACTGTGGTTTTCACAGAAGATAAAATGAGCACTTCCTTAATGTCAAGTGTCTTTAACAATGTTTTAATTGGCTGGTCATGGTGGTGCACACTTGTAAACATAATACTTGGGAAGCTGAGGATAGAGGATCCACAGTTTTCATCTAGGCTTTGTAGAAAGACGCTGTCTTCTAAAAATGTGTCTTTCATCATCACGAGAGGGGGAATTTGGATTAATTCATTTATTTCCATGTGAAAATATCAAGCTTGAGAGGGAATAATAAACAACGTGCCCAAGTTATCAGAGCTTGTTTTCCTGTCTCTGAAGCTTTTATTTCCTGTACTAGATTCACATTGGATGTTGTAGTTTCCTCAGGGTTCATATATTAATGCATTCAACAGAGTCTAATTTGATCTAGAATTTGGTGGAATCTAATCTTGCAACTCCCAAGCCTGACAACCCTCCTTAAACAAATATATCTTTCCTTCACACACAGTCCTTGGGAAGAGCAGTACCTCCACAGAAGCTCAGGGTTCCCAGTTGTCGAGAATTCAAGGCGATTTGCTACATGTACTCAAAGAGAAAGAAATCTAGCAGTATTTCAGCTTTCCAAACCACATCTTTTTATTGTTTCTACATCCTCACCAAAATGGAAAGACAACCCATATTTTTTTATTTTACCAAATGCACGATTAATAAAAACTCATAGAGAGAAATTGGGGTTCAACCTGAAGATCCGAAAAGCAAAGCAGTGAGTCCACCGGCTCATACCTTGATCTCAGTCCGAAATGGCGAGCCTGCCATTTCTGAAATCTCAGAAAGAGACTGAGTTTGAGAGTTGTTTCCTCCTATTTTATAATCCTCTCTAGGGCTGGGATTAAAGGTGTGCACCACGGGGTTTCTGTGCACTGCACAGTTTCTATGGCAACTAGTGTGGCTACTGGGATCTACTGTTACCTCTACCTGTAAGGCTGATAAAATGCGACTACATTAACACATGGAAAATCAAATTTTATCTCAGTATTAAAGTTATTCACAAATTGTGGATGGACCTGTGATCTTGCCTCTGTCATTGTTGCTGTCAAAATGTTGATGGCCCAGGAACTGCTCCTGGGCCCAAGCTTCACAGCCAGAGACCTCACTGTTATATGACCATGCTTGGTTACCTGCTGTGATAACTAGGCAGCTCCACTGCTAGCAGAATCCTTACAACTCCTTCCCCTCAAGTGAACTTACACACAAGAAAACTCACCCCATCCCGTGTGTGTGTGTGTGTGTGTGTGTGTGTGCGTGCACATGACAGAGAGAGGTATATATCTGCCACTATTGCTGAAATAGGAAATCTCTCTATTGCATGTCCTACCTTTCAGCATTATGAAATCTTGTACTTTCTGTTGTATTTACATTTCAGCCAAGTACCACAGAAATGTGCTATAGTTGACCTCTTTTAAGCATTTTGTAAGTTTTAAAAGATGTAGGAGAACTAGACATTGAGAAACTCTCAAATATCATGCACAGCTGCAGACTATCAGATACCTGACAGCTTCTGGCATCAGCTTGCTTCACGCTTATCAAACGATGAGACTGATTACTGGAAATATCTCAAGACTTTAGAACAAATTTCGCCCCTTGCTAATAAATGTCTGATTAATTTTAACAAAATGCTGCTTATAAAGCCAAGAAAAAAGATCTGGAAATACTTCTGGAAATATGGTTCCAAAGTTTGTTTTTTGTTTTTTTGTTTTTTTTTTTGCTAAAAAGATAAAATTTATCTGAAACCATGTCAGTATATTTGAGTTCAATCGCCCTTGCTTTGGTATTATTTTTAAAATGTACCCATTTTTCTTATTTATATTTAGAAAAAGAAAAATTCAGATATAGACTAATTGTATTACACATTAGAGCAAATGAATTATACTTATTTATGTGAGGAGAAATTATGTAAAAGTATGTATATAGAATTTGAAACAAAATCTCATTTTAGCTAAGTTGACCTAGACCTCACTATGTAGCCCAGGCTAGTCTTCAACTTGTGGCATTCCCTCCTGAATGTTGAAATTATAGGACTACACCGCTGTTACAGGAGGGGTCGCTTGTTCGTCCTAGCCTCCCAGTTAGTTTAGCCCTAAAATAATTACACAGGACCTGTATTAATTAAATCACTGTTTGGCCTGTCAGCTCATATTAATTAAACCTATTTCTTTTAATCTGTACATCACCACATGGCAGTGGCTTACCAGCAAAGATTCGGCATGCCTGACTCTAGCAGTGGCTCCACAGTGGCTCCCTGACTCTGCCTTCTTCCTTCCAACATTCAGTTCCATCTTCTCTGCCTACCTAAGTTCTGCCCTATGAACAGGCCAAGGCAATTTCTTTATTCACTAACCAAGAAAAGCAACACGCAAAGGGGACTGCCACATCACACCACTACACTCAACATTTTAAAAGGTTTATGCTTTCCAATTTCTAGCAAGAAGTCATTATAACTTATTTCAGTTTTGATTTCGTCCCTCAAGGACAATAAGTCTTTCCATATACAAGTACATTGATTTCATCAAATATACTGATTTCATCTTTTTACTTCAGTAATGTCTTTGTTACTTATGGTAGCTAATCCTTCCTGCAAGCCATGATGCTCTGGCATTTTAATATAGTGCCTGCAGGTTGGGGGGACCAGCTTACTGCTGCATTGAGGACATAAACACAATGAAGGAATGATATCATTAGGTCCCTGAGACCAATGAATGCCACTTCCAAGTAAACTTCAAATAAATTGTTACTTAGGTCATTCCTCTAGAAAGGAAATGAAATTGATATGCTAGATTCTCACTCATTTTACTTTGTTATAGATTTTCAAGGAATTTTTTAAATTTAATTTTTGTTTGATTGTTTTTGTTTTCAAGACAAGTTTTCTTTGTGTATCCCTGACTGTCACTGAACTCTCTCTCCAGACCAAACTGGCCTCAAACTCAGAGATCCACCTTCTTCTGCCTCTTGAGTGCTGGGATTAAAGGCGCAGCAAAGTGTTTTAAATCAAAACAGAAGTGAGAATTAAAAATACCACTTCAGCTGGGCAGTGGTAGTGCATGCCTTTAATCCCAGCACTAAGGAGACTGAGGCAGGTGGATCTCAGTGAGTTAGAGGCAAGCCTGGTGTACAGAGTGAGTTCCAGGATAGCCAGAACTGCTGTACAGAGAAACTCTGTCTTGAAAAACCAATCAACCTACCAACCTACCAAACAACCACCCAAACAAACAAACAAAAAATGCAAAAAACAGTCCAACGCAGCACCTCAGTTGCAAGTTAGCTAGCTGTCTTACTGGGTCTGAGTAGAGGAGAGAAAGAGGTGGCAATGTAGAAGGAAGACCTGGTGAGGGACAAGATCACAAAATACCTTCTTTTGAAGCAAAGGGGACATCCCTGACATACTGCTGAGGGAAACAGCCTGTCACTGTGTCCAGCTGTGGCTACTGGCTCAGTTCCTTATGTTTTACATTCCTCTTTCCTTGGAAAATTTGGCTGCTCTCATTTTCTAAAAATATATTGTCATCATGAACCTTAAAACTTCTTTCTGTTTTCTGAATCTCATCCCTTTCCAGGAGGAGGTGCCAATCTATTCCAAGTGAGAGACCAGAGATTCCATACCAGGCAGCCCCAACTGTCTTGGGCCAAGACTAAACCACAATTCTCAGAAAAAGAACCATCAGCAGAAGGTGGGACTGACAGACTTCCACACAGCAGAAAAAACTATTGCCAGCAGAGGAACAAACCCAACTCATAACAATTGGTAGATATTAGTATTTAAAGGCGAGAATGGTGCCACCCACAGGGAAACAGTTTGACATAAGGGTAATAAATAGACTCAGGGAGACTAGTGGGACAGGAAGGTCTGAGTTCATAGCAAAGGAAGTCTTGTGGATACTGGGTTGTATCTTGACCCTTCCCCCAAATTCAAACTTCTGGGGTATGCCTGGAGTTGAATTGAGTTCAACGAGACTAACCGTGTACAAGATAGATGAGGAGAAATGAAGAGAAAAGACAAATGTAGCAATTAGAGAGAAGCATCCATCAGCCAAGGAATGCTGAGCATCACAACAGCTGCCAGACTCTGAAAGTAAGTTCTCAATCAGAACTCCCACCAACTGTCTCCCAAAGGAACCAGCCCTGCTGGGGTTCAACCAACCTTGAACCAGAAATCTGGGCTCTAAAATTTCAAAAATAAATTTCTGGTGTTTTAGATTGATTGATATGTAGTCATTTGCTATGTCAGTGTTAGAGGGGAAATTGTGATTTCCGTCTTAAGAATATCCAAAGTCTGCTTTTGTTGGCCTGCAGAAGAATATAAATGAATTTTGTTCTGGAATGGTAGGATGGAATGCATCTAGGTTGCTAGTGTTTCTGATGCAACTAAATCTGTATTGCAAAAGATCTCTGGACACTGAACCCATCTATCAGTCTTATGATACAATAGACGTTTTCCAGGCATCTATACTCACTTTCTTTAAAATAAACTTTTCCTGTAAATCCCTGCAGGCATGTTTATAATATGTGATCTCACCGTGTTTCAGAGACATTGCTATTGCTCCAGTGGTGCATCTCTAACTTCCCAGGCTAACTGAAGTTTTATAGGACTGGAAAATGAAATTTAGATAGAACGGGCCAGGTTTTGCTGGTTGCTGAAATGAAGGATATATGATAAGGTGACTCATTTTACCATGTAGTCACAACGTAGATAATCTGCAGAGAGGAAGAGTCAGACACAGATCAAGTTAGAACATAGAGAACAATCATCAAGAAACTGTCTGCTGTGATTTTGATTCAAATCTAGATCTGGTTAATATTCTCTATACACTACCTCTTTTCTAGATTCATAGTCCTTATACCATAAGATTATTATAAAAAATCACTGTTTAACTTTTTATACAAACATATTCCTATCTATCTATCTATCTATCTATCTATCTATCTATCTATCTATCTATCTAT
>LOEQ01011596.1:17440-32844 GCA_001685075.1 Bramus lutescens
AAATGAATACAATTTGTGTGTTGTTATTTCGGGGTATGAGCTAGCCGTGCAGGAGCCGGGCAGGACAAAAAGCAGGGCCCACTCCCCCTATTACTACAATGGTTGCCAAAATAAATCTCACCATTTTGTTCATACATTCCATTCATTAAGGTAGGCATGATATATGGACGCTTTTAAACATAAAATCAGAAATAATTTTACCATTACTATTGTGGCCATATTACCTTTGCCTCTATAAGATAAAAATTTTACCTTCTTTAGTGAGCATTATTTGGCGTATATGCTGTAAACATTCAGTGCCTTGTAAATGTCAGTGGTGGGTGTTTTGCTTTATCATGGATTTCCCTTAAAAGTTGGCCTTGATCCTGCTGCACCAATCCTATTTGGAAGACAGGAAGCTTATGAGGGCAAACCCAGCATTTACAACACTGGCTGCCTTAGCATTTGCCACCGCAGCCTGCCTAAAGCCAAAATGATTATGTTTTAAGATTTTAACTTATTCCCCATTAGGGATGGAAGAAATTCAATCAATACATACATATTTATAGAACAATTAGAACAGAAGAAAGGACATGGTTTTGAACGCCAGCCACACATTAATTGTGTGCCTTAGGCAAATCACTTAAGCCTATTAAAACTCATTTTACTCTGATGAACAAAAATGCTTGAGAAGGCACTTTATCCACTTGAAAGCCCCATACTCCTTCACAGTGTCCTGTGCATGACCATGCATCCATAAAATTGAGAAGACAACGGAGGAAGGACAAAGTGGGGGAAAAGTGTTCTTCCTTTCCCAGGGGCAAGCAACTTGTGCAGGCCACTGATTAGCTGCAAATCATCAGTTTTGATGACTGATGCTGTCTGCTGGTGTTTAATTGGTTTAGGAAGCTTATTAAGGAGGCTTTTTACAGGATGTTTTGGTGGGGAGAATATCTGATGAGTCTAAAGCAAACGCACTTTGTTCGGCTGCTGAATTCATCGCTCAATAGACCGAGTTTTCATTTCACTGTCTGGCAACATCCCACCTTTGCAAGAGCCTGTCAAACACTTGCAGGGAAATCTAGCTTTGTCTGACTCATATGTATATGTGTGCAATAAAAGAGAAACATCAATCAGACTCAAAACCAACCCCAAACCTAAGAGCACAACAATATTGCTTAATGCATGAGACATAATGGAGCATTTCTAGCTAGTCACCTTTACTTTCATCATCATTTGCATAGCTGTATAATAAGCAAGTACGTATTAAGGTAATGTTAGTCTTCATGTGATGTATCATTCATCCTGGAAAACATAAACACCAGAAAATATGCAATTTTATATTAATTATAAAATTGTTCACACAAACATTAGAATGTTAATAGAAAAAGTTAGAATCTTTTCAAGATTAGTAATAAGTTTTAAATGATATGTTTTACGCACTAGGTGAAAATTTTATGTATATGTGGACATAAGTATGAAAAATACTTGTATGTGCATACATATGTAAGCATGTGTATATGAAGGTAAGTTTGTTTGATACCAAAAATGAATATAATTCTGCTCTAAAGACACTGGCATTTTCGCTTTCATGCAGAAAAACAATGGAAGCTCATAACATTTTAAAATTGGAATGCTGATCTAAAATCCTAGGATTGATTCCTCTTTACCTCTATCAGACTGTTGCAAAGGAGATGTAGAAGTCTACAGAACCTGCTCCTTTTTTTTTGTGATACAATTTCCCATTCTCTAAACCTCCTACCTTATTCCAGCTGGTACAAACCCAATGCTATTTCACTTTCTATGTCCTTATTAATATTATTAAAATCATTTTTATGAATCCTTAAACAAAGTGTGCTACTGCTGCCCTTTCAACTGGAGAAAACATTTACCCATTAATCCAAACACGGCAACTCCCCAGCTCTGTATTTTCAAGAGCAGTTAAACTTTTATAGACCTAAACACCTAAAAAGCCCAACGCATTTTCAGTATGTCATGTTATGTGGCTGAGCAGACACAGAAGTCATTTCTTCAGGGTTTCTTGTCAGTGTTTGCTTTAAGTTAGAGCTCTCTGATCTCTGAGTCTGTTACGTCAGTAATACAAAAGGTCACTGCTCTGTTGGCATTTGGCTTATGCAATCCAGGCTGGCAATTTATAAAAGTCTTGAAATTTTTGTAAAAGGAATGCTGATGTTAAGAAAGGTTTACTAAATTTGCTCTCTGAAGCTGTAATGATGCACTTAAGTCATTTAATCTTATTCCCATACAAAAGCTCTGGTTTCCACCACTACATTTGATCTTCATCTCTAACTCAAAAAGGAGCTCTCCCATTTGTGCCATAATGGATTGATCAAGTGAATTATGAATCTGTGTCCTAATCTATCCTAGGTATCTCAGGAATGAAGTAGAAATGGAAGAAAAAAACAATTTTATACAGAACTTAGAAGAAAAACAAAATAGTGGCAACCAAAGAAGAATATTCAGGCCAAATTTTAATCAGTATTCAAATGGCTCTTGAAAAACCAGAAGTCAGTGACAGGCACAATGAGCAATCTGTGGGTAAGCAGTGATGTTTTATTACAATAACACAAGGGAAGAGGAAGTGAAAGAGAAACTGGAAATTTTAAGCAAGGTGAATATCTGTAAAATGATTGGTGGAGCAAGAAGATGGTTAAGACAAATTCTTGACAAGACAAACATCTTAGTCCTCAGAAGATAGGACTTTCCCCATTGTTTGCTCTGAGGGAGACTTCGTTTCTTCAGTCTCACGTTCAAGCAAATTTACTAATTTCCTAAATGATTATTGCATGATCATTGACATAAAGACAATGGATGATATCGTGCATGCAGGCATGACCTTAGCAATATGCTTGGACAGAAGTGATTACATGTAAGAACTTATAGTTGATACAGGCTAAGTTACAATTAAAATTAAATAGCTTTTGAAGAAAGAATAATGAGATATTGAGCCGTTTCATTATTTTGCCCCTCTCAGGTGCTGATTAAATGTGTATTGTTCATGGTTTGGTTTATCATTCAGAAGTCATTTCTACTTACTACGCTAAAAGCCCTAATCTCTCCAACTATATCTTTGCAAGCATGCAGAATTTTAAAGAGCTCATGGGGTGAGGTAAGACTGTGCTGTTTTGAATGGATGTGCATTAATGTGCCTCCTTCCCACTTTGAATTTTGACTTGAGCTTGGGTTTGTCTTCAGCAACTCATTCTGATTGTCAAAAGTATAATGGCAAGTACTTATTAATAATTTACTTGCTGAGAAAAAAGCTAAACTCTTTGCCCAGTCATTGCACATCATGTTCCTAATAATACAGGAATCGAACCTAATTTACACAACCATGGAGAAAACATAACTGAGCCAATATGTTCTGAAACACCAAGTCATTTGGCAAATTGAGTTTCTATTAAATATAACCTTTCCAGTGAAGCAGAGGCCATATCAATAACAATGTTCTCATTTTCTAGTTAATTATTACAGATATCACTAATTTAAATATATGTATATTTATTTATTGTAGATGAGTGTTTTGTCTGTGTATGAATGAATGCCTAGTGCCTACAGAAGCTTTTGCATCCCCTGTGCCTGGAGTTACAGATGGTTTTGAGCCATCATATGGATGATGGAAATTGAACTGTAATCCTCTGGAAGTCAATCATCTTAAAAGCTAAACCACTTTTCTAGTCCCTACAGTAATAATTTCTATGTCCATTGATATGGTAATTAATGACTTTGGCTGCATTATTATGGGGACAACTCAATATACTAGCAATACCCACTTGCACCAACAAAAACATCATGTTCTTTTTCCACAGAATCCAGGTATCATCCTTCTCCTTTATTAACTTGGGGTTTTCCACTTGCCATTTCTTTTTATTAAGACAAAGTGCTACTGTATTTTTAGCAGGACTATGAGGTTTATGTCACTCAGCTCTAGGTTTTGCAATTGTCGTTCTTTCATCTCCATCATATTGCCTTCATCATATGACATAAATAAACATAAAAAGAATGACTGAATAAAGGCAAGAAGAAGGAAGATTTTAATCATGATATATTATCATGCAAGTGGTCCCTGTTTAGAAATTTTAATTAATCAAATTTCCATTGTCTTCTTGAAAGAATCAAGCTGTATTGAAAACTCCTTTAAACATCTTATTTTGGCAACTATTCCACATTTGCTTTACTGGCCAGCTGTGCAGGAGACATCCTCGGGTGCTTAAGCATAATGAAAAACTCCCCTAAAGTTTCAATGCAATAAAGGTTCACTGTGAAGGGATCTCAGGCTGACCCACTTAGGATGACACCCTCAAGTCCTCCAGATTGTAACAGACCTTATGACTTCACAAATGTTCTAACGTCAACCTTTACCATGAGATTCCCTTACTGTAACTTTCTTTAGCCAACCTTTAAACCTGTGAACAATCATACATAAACTGAAGGGAAGTGTTCCAAAATAATGTGAGAAAATTGGACAAAATGTGAATCTTTAGTTGTCTTGTGGAGAGACTAGAAGGGTATATTTTAAGATTTTTAAAACAAATTCTGTCACTTACTACTTAATTTTGTAGACTTAAACAATTTAATCTTGCCATAGCTACATACTCACTCCAAAAAGTGAAACAAAATTTTCAGGTGTCACGTATAGCTCTAAATTAAAAATGCTCTTATTTTAACATTTTCTTTACCATCCTTCCCCTCACAAAAGTAATACACACATATATACATGTATTCTATATATTATACATTAATTATAATTGTATGTTGTATGTAATATATATAATGTTAATATGGTTTGAGACACACATACATAAATATTGTTTGTTTATTCATATATATTATTTATAACAATATGCAAATACATTGTTTTATATATGTGCATTTGTTTATTTATATCTCAGGCCACAATAACATTTTTACAGGAAAATAATATTCTATCTTTTAGACTTACTTTAGGTCTCTATAATACTCATGAGGATTATCCTTTTTTTCATTGCTAGTAGGTGTGTGTTCCCCACAGCACAAACACCCTGCACAGTGGAAGTGTATGTTTGTTACAGATAATTGTGTTTTTTTCTGAAATAGATATTGAAATGCTAGCTCATAATATTTCAAAATGTGATAGCATTTGGAATAGGGCCCTTTTAGAGGTAGCAAAGTTAAAATGGAAGTATCGGGTTGAGTTGTTACACAGCAGCATTAGGTTCTTACAAACGGTGCTGTGAAAATGCTGGCTACTTGTGCAAGGGTTTGCTATTCAGCTGCAGAAGTAAATACAGTCATGTCCTGAAGACCTTACAACATCCTTGTTCTGTGATAAGTCTTTTTCTGGTCTATTAATGAAACAAATTATGGTTTTGGCTTCCTGTTGGTTTAAAATTGCTCAATGTGGGAATCTGGATATAAATACTGTTGCTGTGAGAATCTTGCTAGAATAGATGTCTGTGGGTGTATCTATTTCCTGAAAACACTCTATATGAATAGTAGCAGTCATTGCTTACATTTTGGGAGGGCTAACCAGATAATTCACCATGCTTGAAAATATCTCTCTTTCTCCCCTCCTCTCCCTATGTGTGCATGTGCATGCATATATAATGTGTTAATCATAGAAACAGCTGCTATAATAGATACAGGATTAATTCAGTGTTTTCAAGCTTCTTGGAGCAATATTTAACACCTGTTTTTTCCCAGTGAAATCAATTGCTTCCTGTAATGTTGAGCCTTGGTCTGGAATATGTTAGCTTGTCAGTGGCTTTCTTTTGTGTTTTCATTCTTCTTAGACATTTACTGGGTCATTATCTCTCTAAATATACTATACTGTGCTTCTCATTCTGGATAATTTCACTGGCTAGAGAATTTTATGAGGTCATAATTTTCTCCTCAGGATTTTGAAAACATTGTTTCATTGATGGGCTTTGATAGTTTTTTGTTAAAACATTGTTTTCTTGTTTCTTTGCTTGCCTTATTTTCATTTTATTGTGGATTACCAGTTAGATACCTTTTTCTATTTATCTTTTTCTAAATTAGGTTGCTTATGTTTTAAGTGTCTTGAAAGTGAATTGTTATCTGTTCTTGTTTTTTCCTGTTTCCTGTTGGAGATAGGGTACTGCTGTGTACACACCAGGCTGGCCTGGCACTTAGAACCCTCTGCCCTTTGCCGGAAGGGTACCGAGAGCAAGGCATATGCCAACCGCTGGTCTAAGGTAACTCAAATGTGTAATATGTGCCCTTCAGTGGTTTCCTCAAAGAGAAATGTGTAATGACAGTGGTAGTTCTGGTCACATCATCAGGTGCACTTCTCTGAACCTGTCTCTGAAAGTGTGCTGAGGGAATAATTTACTATCTCTGAGGTTAATGGAGGGGAGTCAACAAACAAACCAGAGAACCATATGGGAATGGGTGACAGCTAAGACTATCAGCATCTAGTGTCAAAATCCCCAGAGGAAACAGGGAAAAACAGAGAAGTTGAGTAAGTCAGCATTCAGTTGACTTTAAAAGAAAGCAAATATCAGAGGAAACTGGCCTTTGGCGAGAGTGGCTTGGAAGTCATGAAGGGATTCTGGGATTTCTGTTATCATAGTGAGAACAAGAGAGAGACCATGTCACCCCAGGTCTCCTGGCTTGGTGCATGCTGATGAACAGGAGGTTTGGGAATGTTCAGTAGGAACACTTTTGCTTTTTCCCTTTAAAATACAAAAGCAGAGCAGAATATACAGTTCAGTGTGTGTGATGATGTTGCTTCAGAGACTAGCATTAGCAAATAACTATTGTATGTATTACGTTATATATAAATGATTTACTTTTATTAAAAATTAGGCAACAGAAAAAAATCCACTATTTAATAAAATCTCTATGCATTTCCATTTTAAATTTCTATCACAGTGCTTTGGTGGGTATTTATCTTTTCCACTTCCCTGTACTGGACACGTGTTCTTTTAGATAGTTGCCGCATTCTGAAATATGTTGTTCTAAGTCCAGACCTCAAATGCAGCTGTCTAACAGTGCTCTATTCATTGTAATATTAGTCTTTAATCTACTGCAGTGTCTCTACACTCAGGAGACACACATACACATACCACATATGGTTCTGGTTCTTTAATACTACTCAGAAAAATGTATTTATTTTTATTTGTAGAGAATATTAGCAACAACAACAACAGAAAAATTGGTGCTGATTTATTTGGTAAATGAAAGTCATTGATTTTTTTAACCACCTATAACTTATTTCACACCATATTTTGTAGGAGGTGTCCTTTGTTTGTTTATTGAAACTGGGACTTAGGGGCCCTGGGTTAGCTA
Organism: Bramus lutescens; assembly: GCA_001685075.1. NCBI lineage: Eukaryota > Metazoa > Chordata > Mammalia > Rodentia > Cricetidae > Bramus > Bramus lutescens. The sequence goes on from LOEQ01011596.1 coordinate 24,731, forward strand.
TGAACTCACTATAAGTAAGTACAGGTGCCCTTAAACTCCTGATCCTCTTGCCGTCACCTTCTAAATGCTGGGTGCACCCATGACTGACTACGTCTAGTGGCAAAATCTTTTGGTCTCTGCCATAAAGCCTCTTGGAAAGATTTCCTTTTTCACAGGCCAGGCCTTCACCTTAGCTTGGCATCATTCCTCCCATTATTTAGCAGCACCCCTAAGTTGAGCTTCTCACTCAGGCTTTCCTAGAGGAGGGTAACCACTCCTTCCTTGTACAACAGGTCTTTCTCAGTCGGTAATTCTTTCATCTCTGTGTGGTTGATCCATCTGATCCCCAGAGAGAGAAAATAATGGCCGGCAGGTTAATTCTTTTGACTTGAAGGCATGTTGAAAGACATCCTTACAAAGTGCTTTAAGTGTAAAACAGGTTGATTTTAAAACACTTGAGACCACCCGACACTTCTCTTCCATATTGCTCGCTGAAGTCAGAGGGTTGCCATAACAGATAGTCAAGCAAAGGGCTTCTCCGGGTGCAAGGTCCTAGGTTATGGGATTTGGGAATGTTTAGGAGTTGCGGCCTTGTTGGAGGGAACACTTCATTGAGGGACAGCGAATATATAGTCTTGCCCTACTTTCTGTCTGCCATATTTTCTTCATGTTTGAAGTTAATAATGTTATCTCTTTGTTCCTGATGGCTTTTCTTTGCAGCTGACTTCCATGCAGGCCCCATGCTAGATGCTTCAATCTCTACGAGCCCTATTGAATCCTATTTAGTGGATTCACTGGCCATGTTCTCCTGGTGTTTTCTTTCTCTCTCTGACTCCTACAGTATTCCCTCTCCTCCTTCACAGGATTCCCTGATCTCTATGGCAAGGCATACTCAGTGAGAGGGATCCTATGCCCTGTAATGCTTTGATGGCCAGGAACCTGATACTTGAGCCCAGAGACTTAGGGTAGAATCAAACATGACAGGCAAAAAAAATCGATTAACTGATTCCTAATGATATTCTGGTATACTCAGATATCAGAATCTTGTCCAGCTGACATCAGACAGGCTTCCTCCAGCAGTAGATGGGAGTAAGTGCAGAAATCTACAACCAGACGTTATGGGGAGNAGAGAGAGAGAGAGAGAGAGAGAGTTATGTTGCTTCCTAATGGACAGAATAGTGGTCTCTAGTTTGAAACCCTTCTCTTCCCTTACAGAGCTGGTAGGGAAATGCAGCAGTCGGGTTCTTCCCTCCCACCAACCTCTCCTGTGATGAATAGAATGAAGAAACTGTGGACACCTGCATCAGCCCCTCAGATTCTCCATATTACAGCCTGCAGAGACAGAGAGGTCAGACCCTTCTAATTCTATTCTATAATTCGCCAAGCCATGCAGTTCTCATTTCCATGTTAACAGCTGTTAATCATGGTGGCTGCTTTGTGGTCTCGACTTCTCCTTGACTCTCTGGCTTCCAATAACAATGAACTTCTAGCTTTGACTTACTTTTATCTGCTTTGTTCAATGTTGTGTTTTGTATAGCCCGTTATGCACTGTGATTTTAAAGAGATGGGACCTTTCCTAAAGAGTTTGTGCTAGGGTATGTTACCGAGTATTGTGATTAATTGATCAAAATATTAATAATACCAAATTTCTTCAGTCATATTATTTCTTCCCCAGTTGGATCTCAAAGTATAATTCTGACCTGAGAACAACCCATGTTTTCCACTGTGTCATATAAGAGCTGTTAACTCTTGCAAGCTATTTTAAATATTATGCAATACTTTTCCTGAAATCTTATTTTACTGTGTATTTGAGTGTACCATTGAGAAATCAATGCAGTTAAATGAATATTTACTGTTTACTATTTGTTAGCCCACGCCTTATTACGAATAATAATAAAAAAACAGACAGGTCCCTAAATATCACAGGTTTTCTAGTAACACATAGCTCTATATAAAGCCAATGCTATTGACCTTTACAATAATAACTTGAAAGATACTCAGAGAAGAAATACATCTTACTATGAAATATTACCTTCACTTTATTTGCAACAAAATTAAAATATTTTATGATTTATGTTTTGGATTAGTTCCAAAATTTTCCAACTTCACCTACATCTTTAAAAAGCAGAGTGTCATTTTGTTCTTTTTATTCACAGGATAGGTTTGGTGTTTCATAAATTTTGACTCTAATGTTGCCTGACCTTTATGCATCCAGTTTCCTGCTCTTGTTTACAAGCTGACTGGGCTGTAAAGGTGCTGCCATTAACCAATGAAAATAAGCAGGAAAAGGTCAGTGTATTCCTTCTAATGGTTGCTTTCCAAAAACTGTGAAAGACATTTAATTTCTGCCACATATTTGCTAGTCCAAACTTGTAATATAAATCCATGGTGACACCAATGAGCCTCTGACTCCAGATAAAATGTGTGACAGACAAGGTCAGAAACCCAAATACCTGTCTTTTCTGTTTTTATTCATTAATGCCAGTTCCTAAAATTCCAGAAAACAAAATATAGGGTGCATTTCTGCCTTGATTATCATGAAACATAACATTCTTAAGAATATTTTTCAAGGAGAACGTTTCAAACATACAATTTTTACACATTCATTAATTATCATATGGATATATTTTGAAAATGCTAGCAAGCATTTATAATCTATGTTCTGGTAACTGATTTATTTATCACTTACTTATAAATGACTGATAAGTATATGATGAGTCACTTTGACTTTATCAATTATTTCAATGTGCGATCAAACTCATTGTAAGAAGATACATATGGTTCCCACATGGTCAGTTTGATGAGTACATACATTTTCCTTTTGTTTATTGGTGCTTTTTAATTATTACTTGTGGATAGGATGTAGTAATCGTCCATGTTTGTGGGAAACACTATTATAATTACCACATGGACACAACTTCCATTTTCTCCAGTGGACCTCTTTAATATTGACTTCCTTCTACTCCCCTTTGCATTTCGTTCCATTACCATTTATTCCCCTTTGAACCTGAGAACCCTTGCATTCTATCACTCCTCTCTACACAGAGTCAGGCATGGGACAGTGAACTCACTCCAGGTTGCTGTAGAAGACTAGACCTGATCATTTGTGCTCTATACGGCACCCATTTATCCCTCTCTCTGGACTCCCTCTAGGGTATACTGACCTACCCGCTCTCTGGTAATTACTGTTACAATACTTTGGGTTCTCATAAAACAAGAGAACGTGTTTGTTAATTTGCATTTCTCTGTCTGGCCTTCTTCACACAGTGTATCACTTCCCAGTTCCATCCAGTTTTCAACAAATGGCAGGATTTCACCCTGTGTATGGCTGACATTCAGTCATGCATATATAATAAATGTTATCATATAGACATTAACTGATGGGCACACAGTCTGATTCTGTATCACTGTTGCAGTGAATATTGTTACAGTACTCATGAATAGGCAAGCTTCTGTAGTAGGAGTCCGCTAGTATGTTCCTGCCATCAAGTATGTTTTTGTAATTTCATTTTTTTGTATTACTCTGTTAATTTCAATTCCCTCATAAATAGGATAGCTGGAAAAAATGGCAGGTCTGAATTTAGGATTTTTAAGCAAACTCCATATACTCCATCATGATGATGTTAACTTAATATTCCATCAATATTAGGCAAGGAGTCTCTTTGTCAATAGATACACAGCGTTTATTATTGTAATTTGAATAAAAGTTGGTTTTACTGGTAATATTTCACTGATTGAACTCCTTTCACGGACGGTAATAGTAAGCCATTTTTTCACACTTTTTGTCTACCTATATTTCTTCCTGTAAGAATTGTTTTTCTCAGTTGCCTTTATTTAGTTTTACTTCTAGTTTGCTTGCTGTTTGTAGGACAGGGTATTAAGATGAAGTTCAAACTGCCTTCAAACTTGGGATCCTTATGCATATGCCTGATGAATCTTGCTGTTGAAAATGTCATTTTTCAATACCATTTTCAAACCATTTCTGGCTTTTGTTTTTCAAACTTTTTTTCTGATACTGAAATCCTTTATTATGTCTTTTCATTTAAAATTTTTTTATTGATTTTACATATCAACTACAGGTTCCCCTCCCTCCCCTCTCCCCTTTCCCCCTTCTCTCCCCATCCTGATTGTTCAAATTTTAATTGAAACTTTCTCACTGCATTTTTGTTTCTTTAGATGATATCAATAACAGGTCTTACATTATTTACTCAGTCTTTTTTGCCCTCCCCCAATTTTGAAAGTCCAGCTGTATAGTTCTATACAATAGGAATTCATAGCCACCATTCACTAACAATAAATCATAAATTAATCTCAGAACAATTCTCTGGTGTACATACAAGTTACAGCACATTAAATATTGAAGGCTACTGACATGAATGTACTTGTTTATCTTCATATAAGGAATTAAACCTTTGCTGAATATTTGACTTTGTAGATATAGAGCACCTTAAACATTTTTCAGAGGTAATGGAAATTCTGATTTCATTATCATTGCTGAAAATACAACTTCATATAAATATGTGATGCAGTGTGCTAGATATGGTTAAGATCATTTTAGAATTTCTGATTTGTTTATTTTCTTAATGAAGCACAGATAAGATATTCAGATAGGAATTTTGCAGAACACCAGTACATTCCAATGATGCACTAATGTAACCGACCTAGGAGATCTCCATTCTGTCGCACATGTTCTTATTGAAACTCCGCTCTCTCCCACTGTTGTAGATTTATCGAATGTCTTGAAACGTTCTTTCTACTGTATTTAGGTTTGTTTATTTTGTTAGGGATTACTTTGGCTACTTGGGGGCTTTGTGATTTTTTGTGAATTTTGGATTGATGTTTTTTCTAGTTCTGTACAGAATGACACTGGTAATTTCATGGAGGTTGTATTAAATTATAAGTGCTTTGGGTGGTATGCATATTTTAACTGTAGAAGTTACTTCAGTAGACAATACTAAAATTTGTTTTGTGTATCAGTTCTTCAGCTTTGTCAGCTTTCTTCATCAATTCATTTTGATTTTCAGTGTAGTGACTCTTTGCCTCTTTGATTAAATTTACTTTGTTGTTTTCGGAATTTGTTTTTGTGTTTCTGGAGTTACCAGGTGTAGGATTACTTTAACCATTTCACTTTATACATGTTAGTTATTGATGTATGAGGACATTAATGTTTGCATGTTGATTTTATCTCATAAATTTATCAGACTTATGCATTCTTTTTACTTTTACTTTTTTTTTTCCTTTTTGGTTTTTCAGGTCAGGGTTTCTTTGTATCACCCTGGCTATTCAGAAATTCACTTTGTTGACCAGGCTGGCCTTGACCTCACAGAGATGGCTCCTGAATTCTGGGATTAAAGGTGTGTACCACCACCATCTGGCCAGGCATATGAATTCTAACAGATGTTTATAGAGCCTTTAGCTCATATAATTCACAAACAGAAATGATTTGCATCTTCACTCTTCTGGCATCAGTCTGGAATGTTCCCTAAGATTTACACGCTGAAGGATTTTTCCTGAACTGGTGATATGTCTGGGAAACAGCAGAGCCCTCAGAAGATGGGGTAGTCTAGATGGAGAAATATTGGGTATGTATTTGAAGGGCATATGAAATACTTGATCCTTTACCCCTCTTCTCTTTCATCTCCCTGCCCTTCCATGTTTCTCCATCTCTTTCTCTGTGCCTGCATGTCACTGTCAGGAGGCAGCAGTATTTCCTCACCAAAGGTTCCCATGACACTCTAACAGAGGTGAAAACTATGGAGTCAAATGTCTGTGGACAAAACCCTCTTAGCCTGTGAGTCAAAGCAGATCTTTGCTTCTATAAGTTGTGTCGAGCATTTTTCAGAACGGAGAAAGCATGATGAGCAAGCCTTCTTGTTTCAGTACACAAACAAATTAGGTGCTCCTAATAAAACTTTCAGCATTCTATCATAGCATTAGAATGCACCTCTCTGTTCTGTTGCAGACCTTAGGGGTGATTCATTGAGTTCTTCTGACAGTCCTGCAGAGTTCTATTAAAGAAAGAGTTCCAATATATTTTCATTTTCAAAGTTTATAAGATTGGAACACTTTTTTTTTGATTTTACAAATATAGAATTTACTGTTCTTAATAGAGGGGATAATGCAAAGTTAGCCTCTGTTTTAGTTACTTTTCTCATTTCTCAAAAGTCAAAGAACAGAATGGCTTTTAAGGGAGGAGAGATTTAATTGCACTTGGCACTCACAATTCAGGAGATTAAAGTTAAGTAAAATGTGGAGGGAGACAGAGACACAGAGACCGAAGCAGCTGAGCCTGTGGTGGTCATGGAAGCTTGTTGTAAATTTGGTTTGAACCTTGATGAGTAAGGAAGCAATGAGATTACAGAACAGAATGCCAAGCTATGATCTTAAGACCTACCAACTGCTAACTCATTTCCTGAAGCTAGCTAAGTCGTTGTAAATGTTTCCAAATTGTCAAAAACAGTGCACCAGCTTTATAATAATTGAGCAAATGCATGAGTCTGTGTGGGATGCTTCATGCACAAACCATAACATTGTGACTCGGCCATCTTATAAGGCAAAATGTTTTCAGTTTAATTGCAAAAGTCCCCATTATCTTTAACAGTTACAATACTGTTCAAAAGTCGAACGTTCAATATTTTTTCTTGAGACTTGAGGCAAAAAGTTTGAGTCCTTGTAAAATTAAAACCAAGTTGCACATTTCTGATTTCTAACAGTACAGGGAAATATTTTCACTCTAGGGAAAGGAATCGGGCAGAACAATGAAAGATCAGATCAAGGCAAGATCTGAACCAAAGTAGATTGAACATTAAATCCTACATCTTTATTTTTCAACATCTGAGAATTGCTGTAGCATAGTTTGGACTGCTGTGTCCTTGCCTGCACTGCTCCTACAGAGCTGCTTTGTAGCACATATGGTCTTACTGTTGATCAGCTGTATTTAGTACAGGCAAGAGTCCCATGCTCCTGGAGTTTCCTTCATTTTAGGGTCTCTGCAGCCAGTCTCTCATGATCTCTTTTCAGGAAATTTCACTATGCTCCATGCTTTCTCTCCTAACTGTCTTTCATAGGTTTAAGTTCTGATCAAGCCTCTCCAACCCATCCTGAAATGAAGGCATGGACTTTTGGACCAAGCTGTGATTCATGATGAGTCCCGTCATTCCTCAGCCCGGGAGTAAAAAGTCATCCAATGATGGGGAAGGGTCATCCGTCTATGTGTTACTTTCATTGGTTAATAAAGAAACTGCCTTGGCTTTTTGATAGGGCAGGATTTAGATAGGTGGAGTAGACTGAACAGAATGCTGGGAGAAAGAAGCAGAGTCAGGCAGACACATGAAGCTCTGGCCCAAGATGGACGTGGGTTAGANATACAATTTGTGTGTTGTTATTTCAGGGTATAAGATAGCCATGCGGGAGCTGGGCCGGATGAAAAGCAGGCCTGCTCCCCTTTCACTACAATCCATTGTGGATATATCTTTTCAATGTATCCCTGGTGGATGTATCTTTTCAAGGACTCCGCTTTCAAATTTTCAGTTCTATGTCATGGAGATTTGACTGTGTGAGTTTTGTTCTCAATGCACCTTAGTATTGTCCTTCTATAAAATATTTTTCTTTAATGATATTAATACCATTATACTATAGCTACTTTGCCTTCACTGGTCTTGTTTGCAACTTTAATTGTGCACAAAGCACCCATTATCTTTAATGTATAGATTTTCACATCTTTTGTTGTTAATCTGATTAGAGTCAGCTCTCAGTAATCATACCACATGCCAGATATTACATTGTACTGAAATGTCCTCCACTTATTGAACAGTGAATCATTTTGAATTAAGCCTCACTAAAACTTCATGATATGAGCAAAATATAGCCAGATTCTTGGGCAGATGTTGGCAGAGGCTGCTCACTTGATCCTGGCTGTCCAGACCCAAAAAACTCAGAAACTATATTATTTGCAATGCTGTTTGGCCAGTGGCATAACCATATTGCTATCTAGCTCTTGTATCCTAAACTAACTCCATTAATCTGTACATCATCATGAGGTCATGGCCTACTGGCAAATTTTTGTTGGAGGTGTCTGTATCCTGTGGTGGTTATATGGCTTCTCCCTGACTCTGCCTTCTCTCTCTCTCTCTCTC
>LOEQ01011596.1:35799-47182 GCA_001685075.1 Bramus lutescens
TATTTCTGGGTATAAGCTAGCCGTGCGGGAGCCGGGCTGGACAAAAAGCAGGCCAGGCCCGCTCTCCCTCATTACTACATGGATGTGTTGTAGAATGCGGCATTTATGAAGAGTGTAATTACTGTTTTTAAAGAGTCCTGCCGACGTATGCAAAATGAGTTTCTGTACCTTCCATTCAGTGGGTAAACACTTAATTTTTGTTCAGTTTTTAAGCATCTACATTTAATGTCTAATTGACAAAATTTCTAGTCCTGGTTACACCTAAACCATTTTCTGATAAGCAGCTTTACAGATTGTGGATAAAACATCTTGTTGCATCATGAGCCCTCCGAGTGGAATACAGTGACCACCTGCCATGTACCAGTACAGGCCTACTTTTCCCCTCCCACTTAATCTTTCTGTGGAGAGTTCTCCTGAAAAGAGAGCACATGTGCAAAGATAAGTCAATGATCCTTAGAATTCATTTACCGAGCAAAATTAAATTATAAAATTTGTTTTAGAAATAATATTTCAAAGAGATTCATTTTCCTTGCAAAACTTTAAGTCAGTTATTCCAGTAAGTAACATGAGACCATGTGCTCATCTAAAATTCTATTGTGGGCTTACATAGGCCAAAGTAAGGTCATTATTTTCTACTTGTTTCAAGGTATAGAGTTGATCAAGCATTTAAACCTTGTCTCTCAACTTAGGAAAATATAATGAGAAAACTGAACACAGAACCAACTTGTTACTGAGCTAAGTATTCTTCTAAACTACTTGAGAATAGGTGACTGATATCATTCAGGAAGAAGCCTGTACATCATAGCCCATGTCTCCTGATGACTGAATTAATATCTGGATCTAAAAATAAACAATATCACAGGGTTAACAATTAACTCTAAATGTAAATGGTGACGTGTATCTAGGATGGGTCCAATGGGTTCATTTTTCTCTTTCCAGCTTTGAAGCCAGGTTTGCAACATTTGTGACACTTTTGTTATTTAGAAGCCTGATCTCTGCGGATGGGAGCAAATGGATAGTGATAATGATGTTGAATGTCTTCCTCCCAGGCTTTCATGATTTCCTTCTAACAACTGTGCAGCACGGTGACAATGATGTACTTCTAAAAGTCTTCAGAGATACCAAACACAGAATGAAAAGAAAAACAAATACAGATATCTATCACAAACCTACTTATAAATGAATAAATGGTTAAAAGATAAACTTCTCTGATATTAAAATATAAAACAGTATTTCATCATTAGCCAATATTAAAAAATAGAGCAATAATATTGCACAATTAGTTGGTTCATACCAGGAGTGCAAGCCTGGTTAAATATGCAAAACTGATACCATGAAGGCAGTATCGGAAATGGGGGGGACATGTTATTTGGGGAGGAAAAAACAAAGCAATAAGAAGTGAATAGAAAAATGAAGTACAAAAAAGATTAAATATTATTAAAACAGAGTGGTTGTTTGACTAGAATTCCCCCATAGGAGCATATATTTTACGTTGATGAACAGTTTGAAGAGAATTAGCAAGTGTGTCCCTGTTGAAACTGGTGTGTCCTTGTTGGAAGTAGTGTGTTTCTGGGAGTGGGAGAGGGGCTTTGAGGTTTCATGCTAGGCATAGTGCTCTTTCATTTTTTTCTCTTGGTTTGCTACCTGTGGAAGAGGATGTAAAGTTCTCAGTTACTGCTCAAACATCAAGTCTATCTGCTTCCCACCATCATGATAATGGACTAAACCTCTGTATGCAATTCCCCAATTAAATGTTTCCTTTTTAAAGATTATCTATGTCTCTTCATAGCAGTCAAACTATAACTAAGACATGAAACATAGTAGCTCATGTTTAATGAAAAATACATAATACATATGTGTATGTATGTGTATACATACATACGTACATATATTAACAATTTAAGTGATGTCATTCAATTTGGGTGATAACGTATTCCTCTAGAGTTAAACCATCAAACAACCCTCTGTGGTACCAGATATGAGAAACTGCCTTTCGAGTTATTGGTTAGGGATTCCAACAGGCCCCAAAACAATATAGGCCATTGTCGTTGCCCTTGGCTACCTTCTAGAACTTGAAGGTATGCATGACCTTATTATTGAATACATCATACTCTTTAGGACAAGACATGAAGGAACTAAGAAGAAACTGATGGGCAGTCTCCTCTCTCAGGACTAGCGTTTACAGCATCTGAAGGTTTGCCAGCTAATGGTAAAGCCTGTGAACCAATGGCCAACATAGCAAGATAATGATGCAATAGTATTTATATAATGGGGTTACCAGGAGTTGTGTATTGGACTTAACGACCACATAATAGTAGGGAATTCATGCAAATACTATAAACCTACCAAACTACCATTGATTGACAAGGTCACAGACCTTATAAATAGCCTAATATGTCCTTTTTTTTTCTTTTTTTTTCTCTGTAGTTTTGGAGACTGTTCTGGAACTCACTCTGTAGACAAAGCTGGCTTTGAACTCACGGAGATGCAGTTGCTTATGCCTTCCAAGTGTTGGGTTTAAAGGCATTTTCTTAAAACAGTATAATTCCCAACTGTGCTCTAAATGTTCTTATACACAGATGAGTGTAACTCTCACATATCATCAAAGACACTTCTTAATTAAGCAGACAGATCAATACAGAAATATATAACTTGAGAAAGTACATCAAAGTGACTATGGGATGCCCATTTCCAAATGAAAAATATAAAATACATGTAGATAGACACTATAAAGTGGTCCTTCTGTATATGTGTTGCTTTTATTGGTTAGTGAGTAAAGAAGCTTCTTAGACCTATGACAGGGCTGAATATAGTCAGGCTGGAAAAGATATAGCGAGAGAGTAGGCAGAGTTAAAGAAATGCCACGTAGCTGCCAAAAGAGACAGACACCTGGACCCTCACTTGTAAACAAAGAGCGTCGTGGTTAAATATAACATAATTGGAATGGGTTAACTTAAGATTTAAGAATTAGTTAATAAGCATCCTAAGCTAATAGGCCAAGCAGTGTTTTAATAAACATAGTTTCTATGTGATTATTTTGGGACTGGACATCCAGGAAACAAACAAGCAGACTCTGCCTAGAGGATGGTGCCCAATGTTTGGGGTTGATGCTTGCCACCCACTTCTGGTCTAGATGCTTGTGTACCCAGTTGGGGTCAGGAGGAACTTATCTGAGGCCATGTCTGTGGTTCAGTGCTCCCTGCCTGAACAGGCAGTGGGATTGCACTCCTGTTAGGAGTGCATAGGCTGGAGAGCATGGTGGATTCCTGCCACCATACACAGAGGTATTTCCAGGCTGAGAAGTTTGCAGCAGGTCAGATTTAGCTTTTACTCAGATAAAAGTGTTTATATGCAGCACAGTGCTACCCAGAGTTGAAGTGGTGAGGACGGCTCCCACCCAGCTGGTCCCAAAATCAGCAGTGAACAACCTTGTCATATTTAAAGCCTGAGAGAGGAGGAACCTATGTTAAAGTTAAAACCTTTTTTACTTGGACAGATTAAGGGAAATGGTGTAGGAAGTCCTTCGGTATATGTGTTGCTTTTATTGGTTAATGAATAAAGAAGCTGCTTGGGCTTATGACAGGGCAGAATATAGTCAGGCTGGAAAAGATAGAGTGAGAGACTAGGTGGAATCAAAGAGACACCATGTAGCTGCCAAAAAAGACAGACACCCCAGCCCTTTACTGGTAAACCATGAGCCTCATGACAGAATATAAAATAATAGAAATGGGTTAATTTAAGGTGTAAGAATTAGTTAATAAGAATCCCAAGCAAATAGGCCAAGCAGTGTTTTAATTGATATTGCTTCTGTATGATTATTTCAAATCTGGGCAGCTTGTAAATGAATAAGCAGTCTTACCTACAAATATGGTTCAGGAAATTGTGTGTGTGTGTGCATGTGTGTGTGTGTTAATCTGAGACAAGACAAGGAATCTGATACATGTTAGTATCTTCTATAGAAATTCTATAGAGAAGCTGCATCCAAGAAATCTCATCTCAATGATATGGCTGTCTAGACAAGATCTGTAGAATGACAACACCAACTGACATGCTAACATAGATGGGGGAGATCTCATAATTCCCTGACCTAAATGAACAGACATAGGCAATAAATAGCTACTAAGAAGAATTAGTCTTCTCTTAGGATGTGGCCCTCATGGTTTATATAATCCCTAATGATTAATAATAAACACATATACATGTAATCATCAGAAAATTACCTGAGAAAGTATCTTTATGTGTAGATATATATTTGTGTTTTATATGTGACAATAATAAAGAAGAAGTCATAAATTTAAGGGAAAGTGAAGGGAGGGCTGGCAGGAGTTGGAGTGTGAAGGGAGGGTGGAAATGATGTAATACAGTACTTGTATATGTCATTCTTGGAAATAAATAAAATTAATTTAAAAAGAAAGGAATTTGAAGTCTAATAAATACATTTTATAAAATTAACAGATATGTGAAGAATTATTATGTCAATATATTCATCAAATAAACTTGACACATTGTAAAATCATTCTACTTAAAATTCTCAGCAAGCTAGTAACACTAAGGATTTTATTAAGTTGATAGAGGACAATAAAAATAAACAACAAAGCTATCCTAATTTGTGAAATGCTGAATGTCTGATTGATTCTCCTTACTACTGAATGATTATAGGAAAAGAAGGATGAACCTTTCCTTTCATGCTTAAGTTTATTATGAAAGTGGAACCTACATCAAATGTTTAGGAAAAATAAATAATATCTATATTGAGAGATAATTACTTCTATTTTCTGACAACAGCAATAGACATAAATATGTCCTGATTTTTCTATCAAGCAGCTATTCCATCTAATGTATGTGTTTAGCAAGACTGTAGAACAGTCAATATATAAAATTAATCATGAGTTTACCTAAATATGCAGAATTGGCATTTTAACAGCTAAAAGGTGCTGTAAAATTAAATAGTTTAATAAATAGATTCCTGGTGTTCATGGGTTGGAAAGCTCGATATTCACACTTGTCAATCCTAAACAGTTCCACAGTTCTTTAAATATTCAATAAAATTGTAAGCACCAACAAACTGCTTAAAATATGTAAAGGAAGGTAAAAAAATAAAGTAACTAAGATTGGCTTTTAATGCCAAGTTTAGGCATTCCTTGTGGTTTTAAAATTATTCTATACTTTTGCTACACAGTACTGCAGGAATGGATAAATGGAGGTATGAAATCAATAGAATAGAATGAAAGTTCAAAAATACCAAATATGATTTTGAGAAAGGTAAAATGGTGGCCACTTACTGGGTCAAAACATTATTTAAAAGACAGTCCTAGAACTATTATATGTTTGGTCCCAAGCAAAAGATGCTAAAAAATCATTACGTGTGTCACACAAAGGTTAGTTCAGGGAGAATTAATAACTTATGTAGAAACTAATGAAAGCTATCTTTGCAAAGGTGATGTTAATCTAAGCATTCTTAGTTAAAAATCAACCCATGAAGGGAAACAATACACTGGACAGCATTAGACATGTCTACTCTATTTAAGAAGCAGCTAGAAAGTAAACAGAAAGTTACTCTGCAAGCTACCAAAGGAGAAATGTAAATACCAAGCCAGATACAAACCCTTAGATCCACACTGATGTCCTTCCTGCGAGATATGCTAGTGCAACAATGGTACCATTCTTGTGGCATAACTAATATATGTGCTTTGTCATAAGGCCCACTGCATGAGATGGGACTCCTACCTGGTACTGTTTGAATGACCAAATACCTGAGACTACATATTCTGGGAATTAGGGTAAAATCAAATGCTACTGAACAACAAAAATAAAAAAAGTAAGAATAAAACGACAGCTAATGACATTCTGCTATCATCATAGATCAGTCTTTTGTCCATTCATTATCACAGAAGCTTCTTCTTGCAGCATATGAGAAGAAATACATAGACCCATCGGCACAAAATGTGAAGAGATTGAGAGACCTTGGAACACCCAGTACTGTATGGGATGTCTCCAAGAAGTCCTTAGCCATCAGGGCTTAGGAAACCCTGTGGTAGAGAAGGCATAAAGAATGTAAGAGCCAGAGAGAATAGAGGACACCAAGATGACAAGGCCTTCTAAATCAGCAGGATGAACACGCATAAGAATTCAGAGAGACTGATGCAACATGCACATGGACTTCATGGTTCTGCACCAGATGGGGTCCTAGATCTGAAAGTGGAAACATGCTCCCATTTGTAACCTGGATGTAAGCCATCTCCAACTAATAACCACCTTAAAATGAAAATTCAGTTTTCTCCAGGGGAGTCCCACTGGGGAAAGAAACTACTCTTGAATGTAGGCTGGATGGCCAGCAAGAAACGAACTTAAATACATCTTTTACAGCTTTTTGTCTCATAATGTCATGTCAGGGCTTTTCCATTATTTAAAACTTATCTTTATTTTATTTTATTTGTACCAGTTTCTTTTCTCTTTTTACCTTATTATTAGTTGTGTGTGTGTATTTCTTGGCTGGCTTTATTCTGCTAAGTCATTGGCCAAAAGAGCTTTATTCATCAACCAATAAAATCAACACATATACAGAAGGACATCCCACATCATCCATGCCCAAGAGTTGCATTTTAGAGGCATAACACAGTTACAAAGATTCCATTTATGATTACTTACTTGTGATATTTCAAGAGAGTAATTTATTATGTCTCTCACATTTCACACTAAGATAATTGGATTCAAAAATCTGCTCAGGACTCAAGAATAAAATAAGTTCTTAACTTCATTCTTAACCTTATTGTTATGTATTAGATTGCTTAGGCTTATGGAGACTAAAGTTTAGGCTTAACATTGAAGATAAATTACACTAATTTACTGATAGAAAATTCATACCAAAACAAAATTATTAACAAGGAAACATGTTATTAGTGCTGCTGACAAAATATTTAGTATCAAAGAGAAATATATTTCTTAGTTAAGACTGTTATATTAATGGTTATATGGAATATGCATATACTAAATTTTTCTAAGATAATTCAAAATAAGGACAAGACTTGAAGTTTCAGCAAATACTGGTCATAGATATGAAATAAAACTTTAATGTTAGGTCGAGTCCAAAAGCATTGAAACAGATGGAGATACTATGATAAACTGAGCCATTACAAAAGTTTTCTTATCCTTCTTGTATTCATCTTTGTGTCCTGGGAAAGGTAAAGATGTCCTTGAACTCATATCCTCCTACCTTAACCTCCCAAGTTCAGAGGTTACAGACATGTGCCACTATGGTTAGCTCTTGTTTTTATATTGAGTTGATATGATTTTTTAATCTTGAGTGAATAAGATTTTAATACTGTATCCTGGATTAGTGTTACCCACTATTGCCTAACACGAAGAGATAGGCTGCACAACACTGACACTAAGAACTATCTTCATCTACAGAAGGAAGTTAACTATAGGATATGGCAATGGTTCTTGAGATACGTTGGCCATGTCATAAGAATTAATGACAGCAGATACCCAACCACTGCTTGGAAGAGTGCACAGGATAAGACAAAGAGGAAGGCCCCCAAAACACTGGATAGACAGCATAAAGGAAGACTGTGGACCCTTGGGTATGACAACACCACAAGCATCTAGGATTGCCCAGGATAGAAGAAACTGAAGAACCACCATAAACAGGCTGCCCATGCATGCATGCTTCAGCATTGCTGGGGGATAAATGATGATGAATGACGATTATTGCCTAATTCAATATTTGTTTACTACTGAAACTCATCACAAACATCTGTCTTTAAACAGTTATCTAAAGTGCATATTGCTGGTACTTCTAAAACATTCAGGCCATCTCAACCTGCACCTTATTTCATAGCACTGCTGCCTCTTTTTTGTGCATGTTAGAAATTTAAAGTCTGTCAAGATGGAAACGTCAAGGTACCAAAGAATATCTATTTTCTTATATTTCCTAGTTGGCTGGATCTTGTTTTAGTTTGGATAATGATATGTATGCCTGGCAGAAATCTTGATTTCTCTGGATTCCCAGTATCTAGAGAGGCTCATGAAATTAGACAGATATATGTTGGTAACATATTACTTGAAGTCTATTGGGCATGGTTATGAATAAAAGAAAAATCTAGCTGTCCTGAGCCATTCACATCTGAAATTCTCCATACCCCTTCCTTCTTTGTACCATATAAGCACTACACATACATGAATCCACCATTTGGTGACTATGAGAAAGGCAGACACAATGCTTAGAGGAAAAACAGAGGCACTGAAACGTTAATCCAGATAACGGTCTTAAGAAAGCTAGTACAGATGGAAGCTTACTATCAATCATAACTGAGCACAATTGCCAGTGAACGATTTTCTAGTCCGAAAGAGAACTCACTGAAGGCACAAACCAAATCCTGTTCAGTTCTATATATTGACAAAATATTTGTGATCCAAAGAATGATGAGTAAATATCAACAATAAATCTGTAAGCAAGTTTCCTTTTCTAAAATCAAGATGTTAAAAAAAATGCTAGATTCTGTACATTCATAGACATGTGGCAACAAAAAGTTTTCCATAGCCTCCAAAACACCCACTTCCTTATTTGAATAAATTAATTTCATAACTAAGAAGGGAGAGTGATAAATTATCACTTAAAATACTGAGGTCAAGTCTACAATATCTGTACCCTTCAATTATCCCTCTAGTCTGAGAAAAACCCACTGAGACTGCTGTTGCTTGGTTCCAATTAACACAGCTAAATTATTGCCTTGTCATTTATATTACAAACTACTAAAAGGCAAGCACCAATTTTCCCTTTTAGATTTTGACTGTTTGAAAGATATATGTGGCCTTTTTCGTTCGTCCAAAGCAACTATCACTTTTTCATTTCCAGGGAGAGGGAAATAGCTTGTCATCTGTCAGTGATTAAATCCCGGTAAATGCACCATGGTAGACAGACTAACTCAGATGACAAGGAAAAAAATACTTCATATTTTTAGCTAACATGGCCAACCTGATTTTTAGCAGACCTTTTGTGCCTAACATTATTAAGATCTACATTCAAGCTCAAGAAGAGTAGGAATTAGTAAATAGATGCAAAAATTAAGTGTATGGAAATACCCTTTTAACACCTGCTATTTTAATTTGCTTCTGTTTGCCAATGTTTGGAGTTGGTGATACTGTAAGTAATTATAATGCAGAAACAAATCAATCCTTTGGGGATTTTTTTCTTCCTATCTCATATCTGAATTCCTTGAAAGTCTTCAGTTTATGAATGGCTTTCACCATCTACACAACTGAAGTAGTAGGTTTTGTCTGAACACCTTATTACATGAATTACACCCATTAAATAAATATCTAGGCTACTGATGCATCAGTTCATTTTTAGTAGATCTTTTACATTAAGTTTAAATTTATTGTTATTTAAATTTTTCCATATTGACAATACTTTTGTAACTTTTCTAGCCATGGGGGTTAAGTATAACTAATTTCATATATGTTCAAAATGTATGAAATAGCCTATTACACATTGTTCTATAAATGACAGAAGTGATCTAGTTAAAAATGAAACTTTTATCATTAAACATCAAATTAATAGTTATTTAGCAAGTTACTAAATTATAATTTTCAAATTATTCTTAATTTTGTAATCCTAAAACTGTGCAGTACTGGAGAAAATTTTGACTGATTTTGACATGATCAAAACAAAAGAAGGGCACTGAAGCAATGCTTTCTACGATTTTATTGTCCCAGTATTCTACAACAATGACATGCTCTATAAAGTATCTTGCTGAGTATAATTTAAGGAGAATCTACTTTAAAAAATATACTGTAAATAGTCAATAAAAGATCAAAAGAGAACGAATCATACATAAAAGTATCTTGATAAAGTAGAAACTGAAGAAAATAATTTGCATAGAATGATGACGAGCTTCAGGTAGACATATTCTAAAGAGAAACTATGAAGGCCTGACAAAAACCTAAATCTAGAAAGAAAGAAGAAAATACAAGGTCTAGGGTATTTGATGATCATGACTATGAGGGTTTGGAAGTGTTGGAATGTGGAAACGATGAGCAGAGGAGAATAGAATTTGCATTTCAAAGTAGAGAAGCTTATAACTTGGGAGTGATGTGCAGAGATGGAGGTATTACACTTTTGAGCATTAAAGTTGATGAATGTGTCACAAATACTAGGTATAAAAATAAAAATTTAAAGAGCAGAGCAATGATCTTAAAGACAATAGAAATAGATGACAACAATTGAGTGAAAGAAGAATGTTCAAGAGGTCCCTAGGATACTGAAGTTCACAAACAAAAAGTGATACTCTACATTTCGATTTAGGCTTAGACCATGTGTATGAGAAAAAAAAAGAATAGGTCTGAGGAGGGTCACACAAAAGTTCTGACATTATATAACGGAAATCATATTGAGTGATAAGGGGAGAAAATCTGCTCTAGAGAAAGACAGTGAATACAGAGTTTACACTTTCCATGTCTTGTAAGAACAGGTGGGGGAAGGAAGCAGGATCAAATAATGGCCTGGGAGAAACTGCAGCAATGAAACATTCTATTTATATTTTATTTAGCTGAGCATTGCCTTAACAGTTGCTTCTACAATTCTCTATAGGGATCTCAACAATGCTTTCATTGAAACATAGTTGTAAAGATTACATTATCATTGACTCATGTAACACTGGGAAATACATATGTAAATCGAAAAACCAAGAATATATCTGTATCACTACAACTCATTATTATTCATACCACTCAGCGCACAGCAAACTTAAGAGTTTGTCCTTTTTTTTTCCTGTGTGTCATTATTGCCAATGTTGGTGTAGTTTTAGAATGGAGAGATTTCCAGAAAACATATAAAAACAAGCTAAGAGCGTATTCCAGAATAGGTGTATCAAAGAAGAGGATGAATAATAGAGTAGGGTGTTTGGCGCCATGTTTATACAAGACACAGGAAATGGCTTTGGGAGGAGAATACTCTCTTACCAGAAACAGAATGGAACACTCTAGGACCAGTGAATAAGCCAAAACTCTGTTATGGTGAAATTAATCATTCGTTTAAAATTCTTTTGGGTAGATTTGACCATTTCAGCAACAAATCTGCTTATGTACAATTTGAACCAAGATAAGCAGGGATTGAGAATGGGAAGGTGGCTTGGCACAGCATGCAGAGGAGTGGGGAAAGACTAGGCAGTGGGACAAATTCACATAAATTAATTAGTGAGTGTGCTTCATTTTCTCTATACATGCCTTTCATGTTTGTATGCATTTGTCCTGTTCTCTATACATGTTTTGTAGTGATAGAGTGAAAGGGGAGCGGGCTCTGCTTTTCATCCAGCACAGCTCCCGCACTGCTAGCTTATACCCCAAAATAACAACACATAAATTGTATTCATTTAAGCACTGC
>LOEQ01011597.1:5929-29726 GCA_001685075.1 Bramus lutescens
AGAGAGAGAGAGAGAGAGAGAGAAGGTGGGTATGGTGCCACATACCTTTAATCCTAGCACTTGGGAGGCAGAAGCATGGGAATTTTTGTGAGTTCAGCCTGGTCTACAGAGTGAGTTCTAGGACATCCAAAGATACACAGAAAAATCTTGTCTCAAAAAGCCAAAAATTAAAAATAAAAATAAAAGAAAGTTTAAAATAAAGCCATGTAAAGATGGAAAATGAACAGAGAATGTGGACACTGTATGCTATTGTGTTGTCTTTCAATTGTTTGATGACTGAGGAAGGATCAACAGCTGCTAAAAGACATTTGATTATAAATGCTGCTGGATTAATCTGATCGATATATTTTGAAAATGCTTTAATTTCAAAATTTAAGTCAAAAGGTATGTTAACTTGCAGGCTTGCTTTTGTTTCCGCAGGAAATGAAAGGCAGTGGATTCATTTTGGGTTAACAAAAATCAGGTTTGATCAAGTAAGACCCCCCTGAGAAATCTCTGATAGGAGAAAATGGCTCAGATGTCTGAGTTCTACATTCAGACAGCCTCAAGACTGCTGGCTGAGATGATCAAGCCTCACAGAATATTCCAGTTAGGACTTGACCATAATTCTAAATTTTCTTTAGGTTTTCATATGATTATCAGTGCCCCCAATCAGCAGGAAGTAGCCTAGAAAACTACACCAACATTCCCCCAAAATGGATTATGGATATTTATCTTTGTTTAGAGTGTTGGTTACAAGTTGTTATAGATAATGGTCTAGATAAAAAGCTAAACAAAGTATATTAGATTCAGAGTTCTTGTTTTCAAAAAACGGGGAAGTGCTATGGGACAGTAGTCTTGTACTGCATCACCTGTATTAATTTACTAAAAACACTGATTGGCCAGTAGCTAGGGAGAAAATATAGGTGGGGTGACCAGGCAGGAAGTAAGGCAACAAGAACAGGAGAATTCTGGGAAGAAGAAAGACTTAATCTGCAGTCATCACCCAGACACAGAAGAAACAAAATGAGAATGCCTCACTGATAAAATGTACCAAGCCACATGGCTGACACAGACAAAAATTATGGATTAATGTAGGATGTAAGAGTTGATAAGAAGCCTGAGCTAAAAGGTCAACAATGATTAGTGTAGACCTCTGTTTATTTCTTTGGGACTGAATGGCTATGGGATTTGGCAGGACAGAAAGCTCAATCAATATATTTGTGGTTTCTCTATCTTCTTCAGTTGTCTTATTGTTCTAGCTAAAATGTCAATGATTGATATCTATTCACAAATGAAAAAAAAACAGATTTTCCTGATAAAGTCTCACTTGGTATCCAAACTACGTTTAAGGCCAGGTTCCATGACCAGTAGTATATAGCCAAATCAAAATATACATAATGGAAATATATTAGGGTATCTATGTCTTATATTGCCTTGTTGGGTGTTAGTCAGTGTTATATTGTCATGAAGAGATACCATTATCATGGCAACTCTCATAAAAGAAAATATTTAATTGAGACTTGTCTATAGTTTCAGATATTTGGTTCATTCTCATCGTGGAAGGGTGCATGGCAACATGCATCAGACATGATGCTGGAGAAGGAGATGAGAATTCCACCTTTAATATACAGACAGCATGGACTTTTAAAATCTGGGTTTTCAAAACCCACCCCACTGACAAACTTGCTCCAATAAGAATGCACCTCTTCCACCTAATCTTTTCAATAACCAATCTTATTGGTGATAAATAAATCAACCTTTGTTACAATATTGTAATTTTATATAGAAGATCAGTGAATAACAGCCAGTTTTTGCCTTTCATGTAAGTAGAAAAAGGAAAATCACTGACTAAAGTCACAAGAGAAGGCTTGAAAATGGAGTGATAATTATACCCAGTTGAAACATAGACAAGAATAGCATGTTTCTCTAAGACTTCAGTGTCATATTAGGAAAAGAAAAAGTGAAGCATGCAATATAAAGCCTACATCTGTGTCTTATGAAGGGTCTTGTCTATTATAGAAGGTATGTGTGCAAATTAAGTTACTGAAAGACAAGACTAGGAAGTTCTTGGGTACTGTTGCACAGTACAGTGACCAGAGATCTACTATGAACTAACTTACTGTGGTTTTTTTTCAGTGTCTGTGACAAAGTATTTGGAATGTTTTATCTATAAGATATCATAAAGATCTCAAGGGGTTTATCATTATTTTAATAACAGTGCGCACCTATATTGAAAGTCACAAAGAAGAAATATATAATTAATTTGTGTTGTACATTTTGTGAAAGAAAACATCAGAGTATTGAATTATATTTTATATAAAATAGATTTTTTATGTTTTATGCTTTTTAGAATTTGTGAAACATTTTAAAATAAACTAATGAAGATACACATTTAATTCATATATAATTAATAAGTACAAAGTTTAGGAAGTTTATATTTGTGAAAACAATGAGATATTTTGAGAAAATATCAGAACACTATTCATCCATGAGGGTTCTGTTTTCTTGTGTGCTATGAAACAATTTCCTACTACTCATTAGTTTGTTCAATTATAAAGATGTGTTAATTATCATCATCTACTATACCTATATGAGAAAACATAAACATATGGCGAAGTTTTCTGAGTAGCTTGATTCCATTTTTTTTCATTACTATAGCCCAGATTTATAATAGAGCATTGAAACTGCAGGTAATGTTTGGTGGCAAAATATCAGTTATCAGTATATGTGTTTTAGAATGGAGCTTGTTTAGAATGAATGCAATATAAGACCACACAGATAACACAAGCATAGAAAAAGATAACAAGATATATACAAAGAAATTTAGCATCTTTCACTTTTCTGTTGAGTATTATTTATGGTTTATAGAAGCCTATATATTTTACTTCAAGTTAAAATGTGTCACTTGAATCATGGAGATGTGTTTATTAAATAATGTTACATAAAAAGAACAAAAACTTTCCTTCTCAATTTTCTTGTTCATTTAGGTTTTTTTAGCTCATTGCATTTCATTAAATATCTGCACATACTATAGAAGAGTGTCAGCTCTTACAAATCACTGCCTTCATATGAAAGCATTTCACTTAAGAAAATTGAAACATTTAATGACTGTCTACTGTTTGTCACCAAGTTTCTCATATATTCCATTGTATAAATGCAACACATTATCACTATCCATTTATTGATGAATGTCTGACTTTTTCAGATTTGTACTTTATCTTTTGGTCTTTGTTGGCATTAGCTTATCTTCATAGAAGATCCTTTTGGCATCTGGCTGAGAGTCCCATGTATTTTATTCTCAGTTTTACCAGTCCTTACTGTCCTTTTGAAAATGTCATCTTGAAATATTTTGTATTTTTTCAAAATCAAAAATCATAATACTCTTCTGTAGTTTTAACCTATTAATAGCTTACTATTTCACTAAAAATAAATGAACAGCTATCAACGTAAGTATTGTATTTATGTATTTAACAGGAGAAATGATGATGAAAACATTTAATACTGACATTTCTTTTAAATTTATATTTTTATATATAATATACTTTCAGAAATTTTACCATGACTAAAATATAGATCTTTTATCCTTCTATATATTAATATCTACCAACTATCTGTTATCTAACTAACTTCTGGCTTTATTTCTATAGCACAAACTTATATAAGAAATAAAATAGAACAGCTTTACTACAGGGATTTGTTAGGAAAGCAATTCTGAATACAGTACAGTACAATCTACGGTGTTTTAAATTCAGTTGAAGGAAAATGAAATAAAAGGTAAAGTATTTCTTAGCATTATGAATTTTTCACATATATCTCTATATAACATTTTTGAAATATAATTTTGCGTTATAGTTATTTTGATTCCATGTCATTTCAAAACTCTAAAAAAGATCATGGGAGATATAATAGATTTTAAATCTCCTTAATGTGAGTGCTATCATAGAAATTTATCCAACCTCTTAACTTTGCAGAGTCACTGGAAACTTATGCAAACCTTCTGATCTTGAGGACTGAAAATTGCTCCTTTAGTCAATTTATTCATCCTCTTCGCTCAAGATATCAAGGAAATGTACTCCAAATTTTTATTATTTTAATTTCCCTTTTTATCAGTTGTTTGATTATCTAAATTGGACAAATATTTTTGTGATTAGTTAAAATTGTGTACTCATGCATATGGACTCCTTTATTATAAGTGCCATATTATTATAGTTTATAAATAAATTTTTTTATTAAAAATTAATGAGATAATAATTACTGCTGTAGAAAGATGCTCGTTCTTTTCTCAACAACCCAGCAGCTTAGTTCTGAAATAATCACACAGAAACTGTATTAATTAAATCAATGTTTAGCCCATTATCTCTAGCATCTTATTGGCTAACTCCTACATATTAATTTAACCCATTTCTATTAATCTGTGTATCAACATGATCACAGAAGGATATAGTAGGATATAATATTACCTTCTGGATTCTTTGATAGAGTTAAAAATTGATAGTTATAGCTTTCCTTAGTTATGATAAATGATAAAGTAGATCTAAATATTGTAACTGTAATTTTTACTTGATAACTGCTTTGTTACATGTAATTTTACTATGTAAAAATTAAAGCCTTCCTTTTTGTTTAAACAAAAAAGGAAAAGTGGTGTAGGAGGTCAATATGTCTTTGTGTTGCTTTCATTGCTTAACAAAGAAACTGTTTTGGGCCTGTTGATAGGGAAGAACTTAGGTAGTCAGGGAAAACTAAATGGCATGCTGAGAGAAAGAAGACAGAGTCAGAGAAAGATGCCATGGATCAGCTGGAGAGAGACACTAGGAATTTTACCTGGTAAGCCACTGCCACGTGGCAATACACAGATTAATAAAAATGGGTTAAATTAAGATGTAAAATTAGCCAATAAGAAACTAGAGCTAATGGGCAGAGCAGTGATTTAATCAATGGAATTTCTGTGTGGTTATTTTGGTTCCAGGTGGCCTGGATTAACAAGCAGCCCTCTCCATGCAACAAGCACTTCCTGTTATCTTAGGCAATATTATATCCTTCTGGAGTCTTTGATGGAGTAAGAATATATAGTAATAGTTGTAGTTTCCCTTAGCTATGATAAAATATAATATATATATAGTAACCATAATTCTTACTTGATACCTGTTTTATTATATGTAAAATTACTATGTTAAAGTTAAAATCTTCCTTTTTATTTAAACAGAAAAAGGATGGTGTGGTGGGATTCCCCTCTGTATGCTGTGAATACCATTGGTTAATAAAGAAAGTGTCTTGTGCCTGCTCAGGGAATAGAGGTAGACAGGAAAACTGCATTGAATACTGGGAGAAAGAAGGAGGAGTTAGTGAGACGCCATGTAGCCCCAGTGGAGACAGATGCCAGAACTTTAACCGGTAAACCATGCACAGATGAATAAAACTGCGTTAAATTAAAATGTAAGAGTTTGCCAATACAAAGCTAGAGCTAATGGGCCAAGCAGTGATTTAAATAATATGTTTTTTGTGTGATTATTTTGGAATTCTGGGCAGCCAGAAAGGAACAAGCAGCCCCCTACATCAAATTGCTATCAGTTTTATCAAATATATTTATATGTTCTATGATATTAATAACCCAGAACATTATAGAAGGAAGCTAGACCTTCAGATCCCAATATTTGATTTGAGACAAGTGAGCAGAATTAACTGAATCAGTCATGCATGCAAGCATCTTGGCATAATACCTTGAGTTAAGACAAAGACTCAGTTTCCACCATCCTAAACCAAATTTAAATTGCTTATTTTGAAAATAGAAAGGAGAATGGCCTACAAAATGCTTCCTAAAAGTTTCTTTTCAAATATTTTCAAAAGTTAATAAGGAGGCCCATGTTTATCCTAAGGTCCAAGTCAGTGCAAAGTTTTAGAAGTCAAGAAGTCAATATTGAAAGGTATCTATGGCCACGTGAATAAGTAAAGATCTGTAACCATCTTTGAGAGCCCTGGCACTGTGACTGGGGAGACAACCAAGTATGCTTGGGAAACTACCTCAAAGATAAAGAAGCTGTACCATCATGTTATCATCATGTTTCTCTTTACAGCTGAAGAGAACAGCAAACTTGGCATTATTGTAAAACTCAAGGCCAACAGGAACAGAGCAAATGGCCCACAATGAAGTTGTGTGACATGATCAGACAAATTCAAAATCCTGAATTGGCATGATGGACACTAAGCCTATGTTAAATTGACTCCTTTTGGCAATTCTTTGATTATTTCTATGAAACTATATTATAAACTCAATGCAACTGAATTATACTAATTTTGTGTTATAATATATCACAGTATATATACATAGATACTTTCTCTATTGCCATATATATAATATATATATGCTTTGTATCTATCTCTTTATCTATCTCTCCATCACCTATCTATGTATCTATATATCTATGTATCTATCTGTCTATCTACCTT
This sequence comes from Bramus lutescens, assembly GCA_001685075.1. Classification (NCBI taxonomy): domain Eukaryota; kingdom Metazoa; phylum Chordata; class Mammalia; order Rodentia; family Cricetidae; genus Bramus; species Bramus lutescens. The sequence continues at coordinate 12,356 of LOEQ01011597.1, forward strand.
CTATTATATGCATACTTTGTATGTGTGTACTTGTGATATATATATATATATATATGTATATACATACATGCATACATGTGTGTGTTATGTGTGTCTGTTTGTGTATGTGTAAATGTGTGGTATGTATGTGGGCATGAATGTGTTTATAGAGGGAGTCCAGAGAACAACTTAAGTCAGTACTCTCCTATTTTTTTTCCTATCTTTATTGTGGTTCAGCGATTGAATTTGAGATTTTAAAGATTAGTAGGCAAGCACTGACTGAATTGTTTTTCTGATATTTCCCCATTGGAAAACCAGATAATTGAGAAGAGCAGAGGTGCTAATTATAAGACTGTAACTAGAACTACTAAGCTATAATTAAACTATAATTAACTATAAGACTATAAATAGAACTAATAAACTATAATTAACTATAAGACTTTAACTAAAATGAATAAACAATAATTAACTATAAGACTGTATCTAGAACTAATAAACTATAATTAAACTATAAGACTCTAACTAGAACTAATAAACCATAATTAACTATAAGACTGTAACAAGAACTAATAAACTATTATGAAACTATAAGACTGTAACTAGAACTAATAAACTATAATTAACTATAAGACTGTAACTAGAACTAATAAATTATAATTAACTATAAGACTGTAAGTAGAACTAATAAAGTATAATTAAACAATAATTATATATAAAACTATAACAAGAACTAATAAACTATAATTAAACTATAAGACTTTAACTAGAACTAATAAACTGTAATTATAAGACTGTAACTAGAACTAATAAACTATAATTAACTTTAAGACTGTAACTAGAACTAATAAACTATAATTATCTATAAGATTGTAACAAGAACTATTAAACTATAATTAATTATAAGATTGTAACTAGAACTAATAAACTATAATTAACTATAAGACTGTAACTAGAACTAATAAAGTATAATTAAACTATAATTAACTATAAGACTGTAACTAGAACTAATAAACTATAATTAACTATAAGACTATAACTAGAACTAATAAAGGGACAGTTCATGAACAGCCATGTGGAGTTTAGGAAGGAGGTCAGATAAATTTTGCCCCATAAATAAAATAAAATCTTTTGGAGGACTAAGGAAGAAGGAATCTGATTTTCTTCTTTGACACTCCCAAAAAAAGGGGAATTGTACTAGAATAAAAGAATGAATACTGTATGCTAACCAAACATATACATATATGGATATGCACAGTCTTTATACAATTTTGAAAAGGATTTCATTAATTTATATTTTCATGTGTGTTACTGCTTTGTCTGCCTGAATGTATGTGCATGTGGTCTCTTTGGATTCAGAAATGTCAAAAGTTCCCAAGGAATTGGAATTACAGAGGTGTAAACTGACTTGTCTGTGCTGCAATGGAATTCAGGTCCTCAATAAGAGCTAAGTTCCTAACCACTTCGCCTCCACATAACCCAAAGACTTTTGGAAATTGTGTCCAGGAGGGGTTGGTCAAGACTCTATACTGTTCCTTCAGAGGATACAGATCGAATTCATAGAAGCCTTGCTATGCAACTCACAAGTGTCTAACTATAACATAATGGTGTTTTAATGTCTCTGGCCTCATAAATATCTGTATTAATGTGTGTTTATATATGTGAGAACACACATAAATACATGTAAATGAATATAATATAAATAATTTTTTAATAAAGATCAAATGTGTTCAGAAAAAATAAACAAGAATATGGTTAAATGGGAACTTCCTAACATTTATCAAGAAATTAACTTGAAATTATTTTGCAGCTACAGATTATTCTACTTATTGATTTCTTCTGCTGATTTTCTGGAACACAATTAAAACTGTAGCTTATTACTCTTCCAATATATTCACCAAACTTGAAATTTATGTATTAGATATCACCCTTTAACCTTAAATTAAGTTTCTTGCTTGCAACATTTGAAGTGTTTAACTATTTAATGATCAGTGTGTAACCTTTTGTTTGGTAATTTTTTTTATTTAATAAGCAAAAGTGGAGAACATTGTGTTGAACTGACAAATAATGTTGGATATTACAATCAAGTACAAATGTCTTATAGAGTAAATCAATACAATATATATGTTTTTCTCTAATTAAAGCAAAGATTAATAGATATTCTTGTTTAGTGTAGTTATGTTTATTAGTCAAATGAGAATTACTAAAACAAAAATGAAAGTCTGGAAATATTCTAATATATATTACCAAGTCCATCAAATTAACAAGTCCTTAATATATAGAAAACTGTTTCAGACTGGAAATTATACAGTGCTGTTCTTCCTCAAAGCACAAGGAATAGTGCAGCCACCTTATTAGTATGTTCCTGTTTTCCATATTTATGGGGTGTCTTTGGAAGTTCTTCTTGCATGATGAAAACTGACAAAGTTTCAGCACTAGTGTATGAAGTCTTTAATATGAGTATTCATTTGCTGAAATAGTATGACATTTATAGAACTTAATATATATTCATACTGATATATATAATCAAATATACTTATATTCAAAACCATGACTAAACTAATATTTCACATTAAAAAATTTGAATAAATGTACACAATGATTGTAATTGTCATTGTTAGTATTCAGTTGAAAACAATAGAAAATATGCTTGACTATAAAGCTTGGTCAAGCCTCAAGGTAAGAAAATAAATTTTCCAGAAAATCTACCATGGTTGTACATAAATCAATGTGTGCAGAGCTAAAAGTTTAACAGCATGCTAAGATATACTAAATGAAAAGTCTGAACTACCTTGTGTGCACATCCCCATATTTAAAGTACATGTAAGGACTTACATATTAGAAATACCTAAATCCAAAACAGCAGCTCTTTCAAACCTGAAAATTTTTCTGCAACACTGCTTGCTTTTTCCAGAGTGGTAGGCTCACTGATGGAACACAGATGGAAATACTTGAAGTAGACAGTCCCGTAAGAGGAAGAAAATATAAAGATCAAATATCTTAATGATTATATACTGTGTTCAAAGGTCATGCATCATGTTCAAAGCTTAAAATGAAAATTTACTTTAGCAATTGATTTTTAACCTGTTTACAGCCCATAACATGTTCTCTTGTGATATGTGCTATTTGTACCTACCTATCAGCAAGGAAGTTTGGTCTAAATTATTTCTCTAAACAGGACTGCGGCTGCTTCTTATCAAACAAAAGGGAATGATTAACACTTAACTAAAGAAATGTTTGCTCTTTTAAATTTTTCCTATATATTTCAGAAACAATGCATTTTCAGAAATAATATTAATTAATTGCAATCATTTTATTTTGGTCTTGCAAATGGTAACAGTCATGTGAAGTGAATGAAGCTTAAAGTATATACACAACTATTCAGTGACAGAGTCATGAAAAAAAGAAAAGATCTATGGCATGAATTCCTTAGTTGTAAATAAGAGATACAGTTAAAGACAATGTGTTATAAATTGTACCTGTGAGGTTCTAAAGTATTTTATACTTGGGGTAGATGCAAGTCTATAAATAACATCATTTAAAAATATACCTATTTAAAAATAACCATGGTCGTGTTGTAAGATTTCCTCATGAATTTTTCTATGGCTTTGACTACTCTTCTTCAACTTGATAACTCTGTCTTCTCAAAGCAAAAGAATCACATGCCTCAAACAGACCCTTCAGCTTTATTGACTCCTCCTTCATGTTACTCAAGGCATACTCCTTTCTTATACAGCATATAAGTGTTATATAAAGTAATTACAGCATGCTATATATGGATTTATGGAGCACAGGTTGATGCTCCCTCAATAGATTATCTAACAAAAACTCTGTTAGACCTGGGTATCTCCTCTTTCTGAGCTGTCAGTCATTGTTTATTCAAGAGATGCTCAGAGTGATTTAAGCTATTGTCATTGCCTTTAAGTGCCTTTCAGAACTTGAAGGTGTTCTCCCATTGATGAGGACACCACACACTTCAGATACAGAATTTGAATGGATGAACCTGAAACAAACCCGGAAGCCTCTTTCCTGATGACTAACTCTCATAGCATCTGAAGGCATTAGACAAGCTGCCAGGGGAATAAATCAATCTGCTCAACAGATATAAAAACTATGAGCCAAAACAATGACTAACCAGAAAGATATCTAAAGATGAAATAGTAGCACTTTTATCGTGTGGGTAACTAACAGCTGTCAAATTGGATACAAAGAAATANATATATATAGTTATGAAAAAATAATAAAAAAGGGGCAGCTCCACCGGCCCAAGAAATCCAATTAGGTCAAATCAAACTAAATCAAAATGCCCATCGATTTATTAAATAAGACACTCTTGGGTAGTCGAGCGCATGGCGGGGAGACAAGAAAGCAGAGAGCATAATCAAACCCAGAAACACATGTTTCTCCTCTGGGAGGCCACTTAAACACCCTGTGGTAGTGGCATGCTGACTTTTGGAGTCCAGACCAATACAACTCCTAGGCCAAGGGGCTGGGATGGATGACAGGGGCTGGGACTATGCTCCCATCTTAACATTTATGAGGAAATTCATAGCTCATACTGTAAACCTAGTAGCTACAGGAGAACCTGTTAACTGCCACTTTCCTAAACAAGCATAATTTTGAGATGTATTCCAATTAATTATTGTTATGACCACAGACAAGTGTGTACTTCTCAACCATTCATCTTCAAGTGAATTCTTTATGGAGAGTTCAAGACTACTACAGATGTAGGCAGAGACTGCTCTTTTATTTCCTAGCTGCTCAGATCCGAATAATTGCACAGAAACTATATTAATTACAACAGTTTGGCTGATGATTCAGGTATATTTCTAGCTAGCTCTTACATCTTAAATTAACCCATTTCTACTAATCTGTATCCATGAGGCTGTGGCCTACCAGGTAAAGATCTCGCGTGTCCTCCTTTGGCAGCTACATGGCATCTCTTTGACTTTGTCTACTTTCTGTCTATATCTCTCTGTTTGGGTTTCTCCTCTGTCTTTACTAAGCCATTGGTTGAAGCACCTTTTTAAATAAGCAGTGGCAGTAAAGTATATTCATAACATCCAGAGGGGAATCCTACATCATACAGAGATTTACAATAGTTCAAAAATTCAGAGAATAGGAGATTATATAGTGCCTAATGACAAATTCTACAATTACAATGGACCTCTTGAACCTAAGGATCAGGGACCATTTCAAAAGAGGTGTTAAAAGACCTGTAAAAAGCAGAAGACAGACAAGGATGCCTGCTGCTAGATAGTACCTTCTAGACATGAAGGGGATGCTGTATCCACAAAACCATGACCTAATGGCTCCCTAAGTGAGAGCTACATAGGAAAACACCAGTGTACTTACCAGCGAGGAATGGGAAGTTTTTCCAAGGCTCTGCTAGATAAAAAAAAAAACCTGCAGGTAAACCATGGCTTCTTAGAGCAGGTGAATTCCTCTTTCTAGTGATGAGACCCATGATGTTATCATTCCAACTTGTCAGTTAAAACCTCACATATATCTGAACAACACTAAATGGGTTTAGTAATGTGTCTGTGTGTGTGTGTGTGTAAAATTAATATCTAAAATGAAATAATATAAAGAAATAAGAACTAAAGCTATGAACTTAAGAGGAATTTCAGCGGCACAGAATTTAGACGAGGAAGGGTGGTGAACATTGTGTAAGCACAGTACTAATGCATAGAATTCTCAAAATCCAAAACATGTAAATACAACTAACATTTTTGATTATTATTGTATACATGCATATATATGTGTGGACGAACAAGCAGACACATTTGTGGGGTCTATTATATTTCTTTAATATTATGTTAGTGCTAGAGATCAAACTCATTGGGAGGCTGATGTGTCAATAACCTTTATTTGCTCAGCAAGCTTTCTAGCCCATATCTCAATTTTTTTATAGACTGTCAATGCTCTTTTTATATCTTATATATAATAAGCACATGGATAATTTCAATAAAATTTCATTTTTATCCATTTATTATCCATTAATTATTTGTGGTTAGATAATTTTTAACTCCCCCAAATGTGTTAATTATTTTTAAGATATTTACTGGTTGTGTGAACAAGTAATACATACATCTCTTCACTGATTCTTCTTACTATGGAAAAAAGCTAATGTGTGAGTAATTTCTTGAATTTGTAAATTTTGTCTGTTACAACTTTTTAAGCTTTAGACATACTTAATCTTGCATTCATATCTTTTTTCTAAGCTTTATATACCTGTAAATTTCATAACATGACTATAATTTGCCATTAAATGGTAGAGAAATTCCTTGCTAGGTTTAGGATTATGTTGCTATGGATCAATAAGAAGAAGTTGACATTTTAAGAATATTGACCTTTCTAAGAGCTCGTGATTGTAGTTTATGCCTTTACTTACTTAAGCCTTTTGAGAATCCTTTTACCAATATTTTATAGATTCCAATATAGATTATTTGCCCATCTGCTATCTTTTTTCCTATTATGTTAAACATCAAAGATAAGATAAATGCATTCTCAGTTTATTTTTATGTGGAAAGGTTTAAAAAGTATGAATGTGCAATTAGTTTTTCTCATCATTATTAATGTGTGACAAGAAAATAATTATATTCATTTTTCTATTAGTCAGCTGTTTTATTTTTAATAAAACTTTTGATCATTCTTTGAAAGTCCTATAGACATATAAAGCATACTTTGATTATGCTCATCCACCATGGCCACCCTCTCATCAGCACCCACTGCCCAGTCCATCTCCTCCCCAAATTCATGCTTCCTTTTAAAATTGATATTAATAAATCTAGTATTCTATTTAGGGCACCACATATGTGCAAGGGTCTATGGCCATTCACTGGAGGATGACGAACCTACTAGCAGCCATGTCTCCAAAAGAGACTGTCTATTTCACCAGCCAGAAAATGCCAACCGTTCTTTCCTTAAAGTTGAGCCAGGAGCTCCTTCACCATTCCAGCGTGGAATTTCACTGCATTCATCTTGTTTGTGAAAGTCTTTACAGTTATCCACAGCTGCCATGAGTTCATCTGTAAAACAGCCTTGTCCATCCACCTTGTTTAATTTTGACAGTTATTTCTTTTTATATTTATCTGACAAACAAATTAAAAATACTCTACTATATATCATTTTTGTTTGATTTTATTTGTCAAATTTCTCAGGGATTTTACTCTTAAGAGTATGATGATTCTGGTGACTATTTAAGGGTTGTGTGAGTGTGTGCGCGTGTGTAATGTTTTCCTCATGTTTGGTCTATATGTTTCCTATATAAGTAAACAAGTTGAGACATATTTCCAAATGCTCTATGTTCTAACACACTAAAGTTTTTTTCTTTTGTATTATTATATATTCTGCCAACAAAATTATCTCTGTTTTGTGTATTACTTATTGGAAGGTTCATATTTGTTTCAAAATGAACACAAAATAAATATTTCCATTATCCAATTTGCTTCATTAACATTTTAATTCTTTGCAGTTTGAACATGTTATAATTAAACTACTTTTAGATATGATCTAAATCTACATGCATCATAAGTCTGTGAAATACTGTAATATTTCTACCAAATCATTGCAAACAGCCCTAACCACCTTCTAATTTCTTTGATATTACGTAACGATGATTAACTCTGCTATGAATAGATGAGAGAAGTGTAAGTTTGCAATGGGCACAACCTTGTTATGGGTAAATTTTCTTTGATAAAGATATTCAGAAGTAACTTTACTGCTTCTTGTATATACAAATGTAGTTTTGGAAATTAACTGATTATAATAACCCGATTTTAACTTGACAGCAAATTAATAAATTGCAAGAAGGAGCTACTGAAATAAGTCTCCTTTGAGGAGGGTCCTTGCAGGATATTTTAGGGCAAATATAGAACATAGATTGGCTTAAATTTAAAAAGTGTAGCATTTTATATCTTTAGAATGATAAAATTCCTATCTAATCAAAATAAAATTCTATAAAAGTAAAACTCAGTACTGAAAATTGTAAACACAGCACAATTTATAATTTTGCTTTTCCAGAAGTGAAAGAATATGGTACAATTGAAGAAATTATTTTCAGTTTCAGATGGATTGTTTATTAAATATGACATGACAGCAAGTACCACAAATTCATCTTCAATGTGGATCTAGTCACATGATCATGGATAGTGTCTAAAAATTTTCAAATGAGAAATTGTTTATCTGTTGTCAGTATGCTGTTTTGGAATCAGAAATGTTATTAAATTCTTTATTTGTAAACAAAATATTGTTCAAAACAACAATTCAATTTAGGAAAATATAAGATATTCTGTGTTTAATTAATGTTGTTGAGATCATATTTTTCTCCAATTTAAATATAAATATTTCTTATGTTTATAATTTGATTCACAGTTAACTAGGTTTCAATTTATACTTGTTATTTAGAAGTTTTAAATTACCAGGATATAAAACTTTGACTCATTTTATAATTATCTCATTTACTTTCAAAACATAATAAAATAGGTTAGTAAAGTTTAGCTCATCCTTATTTTAAAAATAAAATACTTTCTTGAGTCAAGTTCACCTTATGAGAAATTAGTTGAGAAACCTTATCTTAGAAAACAGTTTCATCCCTTGAACAAAACAAACTCTAGGTTTACCTCTGATCAATTTGATTTAGTTCAGAAGTTAGATTGAAAGCAGGCATTTAAATTATATATATATATATAATTTCATAAGTCACAGTATGTTCTCAAATTTGCTGCTGTGTAATTTTAGAAACAAAATTACTTCTTTCATAACCTCATAGTTTTCATTTATTAAAATTTCTTTGTAAATATTGATAATGCCTCTTTAGTCAACTGCTTTTTATACTTTTTATAAGGCAGTTATATTTCTGTATTGCATTGTATTGGAATGTTTGGGTGATATTCTCAGTAGGAAATCATGTATCAAATACTTTTGCTCATTCTTTTTTTCAAGATTGAGTAGAAAGGTCACTGTAAAGTTTACAATAGTGAATTCTTCACTGATTGACATGGGCGAAGGTACATTTTCTAGGTATTTGACAAAGGTGACAGTATTGCTAGAATTTAATTTCTGCTATTCATTCAAGTTAATTTTTCTGTAAGAAATAGAAAATGAAGAGACAATGAGACAATAAGTTAAATATAAATATATTTGTTTACCCACAAGATTTTGTACAAATGTATTTTTTAAATAAATGGGTTTTGATTTTATTATATTTGACTATTTTCCTAAATATAACTAAAGAAAAATTATGTTTAGGAACCCATATAAGGTGGAATTATTTACTGAAATGGTAATAAAAGATTTATTGTGCTCAGAATGTGAAACTGGATAACCTGCAATAACATTATTACAAACATGGTCATTACATAAAAACAAATTACAGAAAGTTTGTAAGGAAAGTAGTACTCATGTTAAGAGAAATATCGAAAATTCACAGTTTTAGTTTAGTTGGTTTTATACATAGACATGTGAGAGTAACTAACATATTGAAATAGCTTTTTTCACTTTTGGGGAAGTATGAGCATTAAACAGACATGATAATTACTTTTAGTAAATTACTGACATCATTAAAGTGCAACAAATACATGGTTTTTGCATGCCCTAGTTTATCTGCCGTTTTGGAACAGAAGTAATAGTTCTCACTTTTACTTCAGGATAGTTTCTTCTGCTAAGGAACTGTAAATCTTTCCCAGCCCATAAATACATGCACATAAACCCATGATTTATTGCAATTTAGCTTCTGTTTCTGTGGAAGAGGTTTACTGTGCTGAGAAAACTCATTAATCTCATTCACAGCTTGTAGTATAAACATAACCTTTAAAATATATAACAGAACAAGGTATGTGTTTGGGTGATTTACTATTTCTGTTTTGGAAAAAGAACAAATTACAGTGTTTTTTTTTCTATTCTTAACCTAAATATTCATGGATACATTTGTAGCATTAATACAAACATTTATGAAATATAACATTTTCTATGTGACATCACTTTTATTTATATTTATTATAACATAGATTAAAGTGTGTTTTGACATAGAAGAAATTTCAAAGCAAAATACTATTTTATTCTTTTGTGGTGTAAATTGGTTTTAATACTGGATATAATTATTAACCCAATATTACATGTTTTAACTCCTAATCTCCATTTCATATTAATTTAACATAAAGCGCTTTTAAAAGAAACAGACTTAAAATCATTATGTCTTGCAAAATATTTTTTCATTTTCCTTTCCTATATAATTTTGCTCTGCCATTCTATATTTTCTTGTGTTTTCCATTTCAGATTGCAAAGTAAAATTTTCATAATGTGAGGACAAGTCCAATTGCCTAATTTAAATTCATTTTTCATTCAGATCATTTCAAAACTGATGAAATTAATTTTGTGTAATCCTCAGTTGATATAAAATACTGAATTAAAAATTCAATCCTCAATTTATTATTTGTAACTGTGCTTCTTCAAGTACAAAAATTATTCTAACAGCATTTAGTGAATTATATATTGATAATGGTAAGTCATTAATAGACAGAAATATTGCTTTTTTGAGAATAGAATCCACAGTATGAACCTAACAATTTGTTATCAACGACTTTCACACCTCATTAATTTCAGTACTATTTAAAGTGTTAAGCATTTTGATTAATCTTTTAATATGTGTCCCATTAAAGTACTTTAAAGTATCCCCTTTGCCTGGTGCAGAATGAATAACATTACTTAAAAGAAATGTAGAACTTCTTTAAAATGAAACTTCTAAACAAGTGATGTGCAAAAAGGAAATCTATAATATGTTTCCTGGACTTACTTCAGAAGTAGCATATGAAAGATCTTCCTCAGGTGTCAACAAACATGTTGTCACCGCACTTTCCAGCATGGCAGTAGAGGGCACTGTGAGAATGTGCAAGCAAAATATTGGCAGTGTTGGGCATTATGCTAGGACATTCAACTCAGATAGAAGGGAGTTTAGGTTTCATTCTTAAAGTGGCCTTAATTTATTGATCTTTGAATTGAGAATAATATGTCATAATCTGATGACGCTTACCAAATGATACGGGGTGTTCACTTGGCTCAAATCTTAGCTCTTGGCTACTTGATTGAAACTTCTGTGAACAAAATATGGACATTAGGTCAATGCTTATCAACATATGGCTCGATTTCTACTCTCGGAGGGCTTTACTCATAATGTTCTGACAAACTGTGATTCCTTCCATCTGCCCTTTTATTTTTCTTGTCTGTGATCCTAGACTGGATAGAGCATATGGGATATCATAATAATTAATTTACCAAAGCTCTTATTCTTTCTGCCAACAACAAATTACTTTCGTAACATAAAATCTTAAAATCCAGCATACTACTAAATTATGCTGTCTCCAAAGTATCTCAAGTTATTGTTACATTTCAATAGCAATTTCCATGCTGGATCTGAGCAAATAATGGTACCAAGTATGCCCCAAATTACAGCAACAAGGAAGGGTTTAGAGCTTAATTTCATAGTCACTTTGTCCAATGTAATTCTAATCCAAGGAAGGGAGAAAGTTTTTCTAATTGATTCTCTTAAATACATTACTCAAACCATTGCTAAGTTATGTGCTTTGAACAAATTTGTTCAAGATTCAGGTAATTCTTTGGTTACTATCCCATTCTGCATTAAGCTTGTTTCTTGAATTGTTGTTAATTTTCTGTTGCTTTTTTAAAAAATGATTAAAAAATTGAATCAATATTTGATAGTATATCCTTGGAGATTGTCCTTTCCAATCATCTCTATGCAAGAACAATACAGACACGATCATTACAAGATTTGTTTGCAATGCTAGTTCTTGAGAAGTAGAGGTAGAAGGCTTTTTACAAATTTAAAGTCATCCATGGTTACATGGTAAGGTCTAATATTTTAAAAATAATTAAACATGCTAAAAAATATTTGTAAAATATTAACTTTATTTTCTAAGAATTCTCTTTCTCACCATGACCATGATGAAAATACTCCAATTTGAGGTCATTGTTTTTTAATTTAATTTTTTTCTATACAATGTATTAAAGTGTTCATAATTCTTCTCCTTCTTCTACCCCTATTATTCTTAGGTTTGGTCTTTTTATTGTGTCCCGGATTTCCTGGATGTTTATTTTTAAGACAATAAAGAGTTGCATTCTATAGTCAAGCAACTATGGCTAAGAAGGAAGACTTGAAAGTCTTCCTACTGTGTCTAGTGACCTCATTTGATTTCCAGGAAAAACATGGTAAACAGAAAGAACTGATTCCTGCAAGGCATTTTTTAAACTCCGTATTCATGCAAAATGTGTGTACACACACACACATGCATGCACACACACACATATGCATCCACAAATACACACATGCAAACACACACAACAATATAATTAAAATAACTTCTAAACTGTGAAAAAGTTTCAGAATGTTATGGGCAGGTGTGAATATAAACTACTTGATTTTAAATTGCCAGAACGTTGCCATTTCAGGAAAGCAAATTCAAAAAATATAGAGTCAACATATTCATATTGAATTGAGGACTGTTAATTTATTACTATTCATAAAGTTTTAACAGCAGTATGAACTTCTGAAATCTGCAGCAAGCTTTCTAGATTATAAAACAGCTTTGGAAGAGATATTGATTAGATTGATAGCAAGAACTCTTAGTCACTCAGAGCTGAAAAGTGAAGTAAGATCACAAGAAGGCTCAAAATGTCTGTTCATACAGAGTATTTTTCTTCTCACATTTAAAGTTGAACTCATGGTTTGATCTGAAATCACGTGTTGCACAATAAACTGGGTAAAGTGTTATTATGCCGTCACTATTTATGCAGCCATTCCCTGCTAACCGTATATACCTGCTGCACACTCCTTTGCCAGGTTTTCCTGCATGAGAATAAGAGAGTGAGTGTTTTTGTCCTGAGACTTTCTATATAGAATCATTAAAATGATTAGTGGATAGGATGTATTCTATATGTCACTATCTAAAAATACATTCCTACTCCTGGGACCTCTGCAGTAAAATAAATGTCTTAATTCCAACCAATTTCATCAGATCAGCAATTTTACTGGATTTTTTTGCAAGCATTACATTTTTGAAAGCAACATTAAATAAGCTTTAGTTTCTGTTCAAACAAGGAAAATGAATACACAGGATGTGTTAGGTCTGTATCATGCATCAGGCACTGTAATGATGGCTTTCATGCATCATCTCATTTAATTCCCAGAATGTGTATGTTCAGTGAATCTTAACAGCATTTTATAACCAGGTAACTGAGACTCAGTGAACTCAAAACATTGCTGAGTGTAGAGTCTGTACTGAAACCCAAGACCTTGAGAACATAATCATTATCCAACCTCATCTGTCTGGATCCCATGCGCCACTGCAAATTTCTTTTTTGATGGTCAGGACATTGTGTACATGATTAAGAGACAGCTTTGCACTGAGTTATTCCACTACAGCTCCACAGGAATAATGATTCTACCCAAACTTTTTTTCTTGACCTTCTCTCAATATTGGATCATTTCCTTAAATTTATTATGAACTAAGGGCATACTAAAAATGGGAATTAATGCTGCATTGAGATTCGATGACCATTTGAAATAACAGCTGAAAGAAGACAAAAATTACTTCTCAAAAAGAATTTGCCTCTACCTAAGCACAATTATTCACAGTAACTACTCATTATTGTGGTGGTCATTTTTTCGGACATATATTTCATGTGAACATTCTATCAGAATTTCTCATTAAGTAACAATATCAGAAATTATTTTATTTCAACTGAGATATAGATTTAACCATTTGAATTTGCAAAATATTTTTATTTAATAAAAGGAAGTGTTTCACTCATCTATTACTTTCCATAAATTTAATAAGCAATTATTTGGATGTGCTTACATACAATGTTTACTTTCTGCCTTTCAGCTTGATGTTTGTGATTCACCTCATATTTATTTTACTTTATTTTTATTAAAGCATATATACTAATATAAGACAGGATGTAAATTATACAATGAATACATAAATAAGAACAAATTTGAACTACTGATTTCTTATACCTTGTAAAAATTCAGAGCCTCAATTTATTATTATAGTTCCCAGGACTCAATTTTGAATGCCTAGTCTAAGCCATTATCATCAATCACCTAGGTTTTAGTGGTAGCTTCCAGTTGGATCTGTTTGATTCTATGTCTTGCACACATTATTATATCTCCATACCACATCTAACATTATATTTATAATGATTAATTTATCATCTTCCAGGTACTCAGAATATTTTCATTGCCTTGCAAGGTAGTTTAGACAAATTTTCAAATTGCTTACCCACCACAGAATATTATAGATCAAGTCACCTCTGTCTATATTTGCAATAATTTTCTGAACCACTCAGTCAACCATGTTGATGTGGAAAGACCACTCAGTGATTGTTTGTGCATATTATTTGTCAGAAATGATCTTCAGTCTTTGCCATCCAGATTAACAGTCTGAGCTGTGTACTCTCATGTATAATGGCTTTTGTGAGAAATACCAACAAATACCCTTCGTTCTCAACTCTATCACTATTACAAAAATCGTCCTTTTGGTTATAATGTTTATTACTACTGATAATCACATACATATTTCCTATGTTTTATAAAAATTTGAATCAGAGAGAAGATCTGATATTTTTACCACTTTGAACATAGAATTTTTATTCACTTCCTTTGTCTTATTAAAAGTACAACCTTGAGTACTTTCTAGCACATTTTTATGAAATACAGACATCAAATATGTTTTATGTCACTATATTTGATTGCCAATTTAAAATACAACTATATCTTTCTTGGCTAAAGACTTAAAATTAAATGTGTGGTGGATAGGTAGTTTATTCTGTAGTCAAAAGTGATTGTTTGACCCAAAATCAGGGCCTGAATTTAGAATCTCCAAGACCCATGTAAGACCCTGAAGGTTGTTGTGTATACACATAATCCAAAGCTAGGAGGTAGAGACAGGAAGAACCTAGGGAGTGTGGCAGAAATTAGAGAGCTCCAGGTTCAGGGAGAAAACCTTCCTCAAAAAATAACAAGGAGAATATAAAATAATACCCAGTGGGGAACTTCTCTCCTCCCATGAGCAAACTTTGGAATAAATCCCTGAAAGTAATATGCCTATGTAAACCTACACAGCACATACACACACATAGGCAGCTCTCAGCCCAAGAGGCAATAGCATTATTCTGTAGATTATGTTTAAAACTCCAACTTGCTCTGTGAAATCCAAATCCTTGCCTTGTGAGAATTTTAAGAAGTCAATAAAATGGAAAGCACATTTAGAGAAGGGCAATTATTTGCTTATTTGTTACCCAATGACCCATCATACTATTTGGCAACACATTTTTATGCCACAGCTGTCCTTGTAAAGGGACAAATGTAATAATGAAAGGTATANTATATATATATAAAATAATGGAAAAAAGATATTTATCATTAGAATGGATGGTATTTGATATCTCTGTTTATTCTAAGGCTTTCAGAAGTGTGTTTTGGGATAAGTCATGTACATTAACATACACATTAATTTAACACTAACTAAATTTAAATAATTTTCACTGCCTTTTACCTCTAAGAGTTTAGACACTGTCATTGGCTTCCTGAAACTTTGGAAAGCTGATTTCTTTTTTAATGACATCTAAATAAGGCCCTTAAATATCTTAATCGGCATCTTCTAGTTATACACTTGTTGCTCATATCTGAACCACTTCTTAATATCACTTGGTGAGGCTACCATTTTCAGAGATTATCTGCCGATAAGGTTTCTGCTTCTGGAAAGATCCAAATGTCTTTAAAAAAATAACATATAGGTACAAAGGCTCAATTTTTTAACAGTTAGCACAATTATAATCATAAACAAAATGTTTCATTAAATCTGTTCAATATTTAACTGAATCTCTGTACTCTGCAATATTAATAAGCAGCTAGGAACTGCTGACTGGGCAGCTTTCCACATCACGTTTGTGATAACAAAAAAAGGTAATGAAAGTGAATTCACCACAGAACCCCACTGAGTTAGTTACGAGGATTCACATGTTTATTATGGTAATAAAACAGCATGAGACAGTAATGCTAGGCACTCATACATACAAGGGATGCTCACTACCGTGCTCAGCACGTTATGAAGAAAGGCTGTGCTGGGAATTGTATATTACTGAGTGTAGCACTTGTTTAGCTCTTGAAGAAAAACCACGGTTCCTCTTTATTTAGCCCACATGTTCTTTTTCCCCAGCTGAGAATTTGTTTATTGTTTCAGTTACACAGGAAAGGTGTTCTCATTGTAGACTCAAGGTTTTGGAATTATCTTTCTCTAGAAGACATTAAAAATGGAAGAGATCTGATCTTCAAATACAGTGGGGTTTGTCATGGAAGTATTCAAGAAAACTGACAGAGCCAAAGGAAAGAATGCCAGGGTAACTGAAGAAATAAGAAACGTCATAATTGCATAAATCTCGATCGTGTCCCTGGTATATCCAAATATGTCAGCATGCACTTGGTGCTAAAACATATAATGAATATATAAAATTTCTGCCAAATGCCCAATGTCTGGGTTAAAACTGGTTTATAACTCCAGACTCCTAGTAACCAGGCAGATGAACACTGTGTTGGAGAAGTAACTTCTCTTTCTATTCATTGTTTTGATTTCTTCTTTTACATGTCGTATGATATGTTTTTATCTTGAAAAATAAATCATTCTTAAAAAGACTGTTTTCTACATAATCAACTTTTATTACATTGTGTATTATTTCCAGAAAGTTCTCTGAAGTTGAAAAGGCACATGTTCTTTTTGAATGTTTGTCTATGGTGAATATCTTGGTAAAATTTGATTTGAAATATTGATGAAATACTCATTAAAGATCTGCAAAATATAATTCAGATTGCTTGAAATTATTGCAAAAGTATTGTAGTTATTCTATCTACCTATATTTTTGAATGCATAGTGTATGAAAAGGCCATAGTTGTTTAGAAAATGAAATCTGAGCAAACTTTTCCTTTAATATTCTTCTCTTTTCTTATTAACACTCCTTTCATTATCATAGGTTATTTTCCACAGCTACAAAAAGAAATAGCATTTTTGTTGGTAACTTTTACTTTCCTACAAAGATTAATGAGATTAAGTAAGAAAAATGTTGCTTTTGTCTGCAAGGTCCCTGGCCAGAAAGTGGCCCTGATCCTGTACCAGAAGATCCATCAGAGAGTATTTGAAGGAAGAGATGGGCAGGAACCAATGCAAGAATTCCTCAAACAATCTGAAAAACTACATGGTAACACCAGAAATCATCGAACATACAACAGGAAGATTTGAACACCCTAATTCAAAAGAAGTAGAAAAATAGACATTATGAAAGTGATAGAGTCCCTTAAACAGGATGTGAAAAACTCCCTTAA
>LOEQ01011598.1:45050-56022 GCA_001685075.1 Bramus lutescens
CCAACCACAGTTCCCCCTACCTCCCCTCCTCCAGACCCCCTCACTACCCCCACCCCCATCTGCTGGAAAGGGTAAGGCCTCCCATACTGAGTCAACAGAGCCTGGAATATCAAGTTGAGGCAGGACCAAGCTCCTCCCCTCTGCATCAAGGTTAAGCAAGGCATCCTACCATAGGGGATGAGCTCCAGAATGTTAGCTCACGCACCAGGGATAGATCCTGGTCCCACCGCCAGGGGCCCCTCAAACAGACCAAGCTACACAACTCTCTCCCACATGCAGAGGGCCCAGGTCAGTTCCATGAAGGCTCCATGGCTGTTGGTCTAGAGTTCGTGAGTTCCCACACCTGGGGAGCTACAAATCAACAGCTATCTCTGTGGATTTCCACTTCGTGATCTTGAGCCCCCCTTGGTCATATAATCCCTCCTCCCTCTCCTACTGGACTCGAGGAGCACGGCCACTGCTTGGCTGTGGATCTCTGCATCTGCTTCCATCAGTTACCGGATGAAGGTCCTATGACAGTCAGGTGTTTCACCCGCCTGAGTGCAGGGGGAAGCCAGTTCAGACAACCCCTCCACTATTGCTTAGAGTCTTTTTAAGCAGAAGCTTGACGCACAAGAAACAATCCGTATGTAGTAAGGAGTAGACTGCCTCCTAGACTGTGCTGTTTTTAAACTACAGAGATGTGTTTTGTGCAGCCACTGAGGCTGTGAAATCCAAGTTCAAGGGGTTTTTTGGATTCCACATTGTACCTTCTTGCTGTGTCTTCACACAATGGAACAGGGCAATGAGCTCTCTGAATTTGTTTGTTTTCTTTGTCCTTTTTAAAAATAATTTATTTATATCTATTATTCTGTTTTTAAGGTTTATTTCGGGAGAGATTACTGGCTTTTGTTAAGAGTGTATACTGCTCCTGCAAAGGCCCAAATTAGTCACCCAGCACCCATGTCAGACAGCTCACAATGGTCTGTAACTCCAGCTCCAAGGTTCTGGTGCCTTTTCTAGACTCTGTAAGCACTTGCACTCCTATGCGCTCATCGACACACACACAAGGACACACGAACACTACTACACATAATTAAAAATACAAGTCGGGCAATGGTGGTGCACGCTTTTAATCCCGCACTCGGGAGGCAGAGGCAGGCAGATCTCTGAGTTCAAGGCCAGCCTGGTCTACAAGAGCTAGTTCCAGTACAGGCTCTAAAACTACAGTGAAACCCTGTCTAGAAAAACAAACAAAAATACAGAGCTACAGGTTGCTATGGGAACCAAACTTAGGCTCTCTTCTAAACCACTTGAAGCTCTGAATCGCTGAGCCATGTCTTTATATCAAGATCTTGGCTTTGAATTAAAGGCAATAATCCCATCCTTTGGCCTCTGTTATAACCCAATTATCTACCAGTCTCTTCTTAATCTCATCACCTTGTGAGTTTGATTAAGTTTACAAACTTGAGGGGACAGAAATACTCAGACCCCTGTACTGCTTCACCTGCAGGAATTTCATGAACTCCCGATAAAGGTTTTTTCTTAATTTACTTTATTTATTTATGCACTCATTTAATTTTTTTTGAGACAAGTCTCATGCATCATGATGGCCTTGACTATCTGACCCACCTGCTTCCATCTTCCAAAGGCTAAGATTACAGACGAGCACCCCATGATAGTTTCTCACTTTACCATGGTGTTGGTGTTTGCCTGTGTAGATTAAAGAGTCAGTAGCCAATTAAATAAGGAGGAATATTTGTTGACTAGCAAAATATTTAAGTTATTTCTAGGGTGAAGCCTCACTGAGGTCATTGAGAGGACAACATTCTGCTTCTGTCACACTTGTACAGGATTTACTCAAGGTCCTAGAGAGACCACTTGTGAAGATGTAAAGGAAGTAGCAAGTCCATGGGATTCAAGCCTCAGGCTAAAATTGTGTCAAGTTGTTGTTCCTCTGTCCTCATCAGAACACCCCAAAATGAAAGGAATTACTTTGTCTAGTTTAGATTATAGGAACTGAAGCTTAGAAAAATTAAGCCATTTGCCCACATTTGAAATACTATTATCAGGCAGACTTGGTATTTATATAGGAAATTTCTAGCTCTACAGTCAAAGATGTTATCCACACTATGAGCATCCCCTTGATGGTTCTGATGCTACATCTAATGCTATTAATTAGGCAACTAAAGCCTCTACTTTATCCTGGATCACTAAGTATTATAAACAGCATCTGACCTGGTATGCAAATTTCTATTAGGGTACTTAACTCTATTTAAGTTCATGAGACTTGATGGATAGATATTTTTGGCGTGTTTTATCCCCAAAGAGAAGACTTGGGTTGCTCAGTTATGAACCTTTAACCTTTAAGCCAGACAGTATGTAAATGTAAGAGTTGTGGAAAAAATTAAATTGGCAAAATTTGGCTCATTAGGTTCTGGGTAGTTCAAAATATGAAAGAAAGATAAGGCATGAGGTGTAACTATTATCTCACACGGTTGCATACAGGCAGGCAGAATTCAGCAGTGACCAGGAGGACACAGAGCCAGCCAGCTGTTCCTCCACTTGAAGGATTAGGGGCACAGTGTTCAAGCTACTGTTTATCTACACTTCCTTATGTTCTGCTATATTTGAAACACTCTGCAGACGCAATGACTGGAGATGCCCTGTCCAGGTGCCTACGACACCACTTTGGGGATTTGAGTTTTAAAGGGAAAATGGCCTTTAACTAATATTTCCACCTTAACTGCTCTAGTATTAGTAAAAACTTGGGAGTCAGAAGTTGAGACAGAAACGTGATAACTCCAAAGAACACTGGAGGAATGGATCAGCTGACGCTACTCTCCATGTTTCTGAGATTGAAAAGACTGGGAACCTTTCTGAGCCCTTCCTTATTCCTTCCTGTATCTCTCAATCCTAATCTGAGTCCTCCAAAAATTCTGAGTTTGTTCTGGCCAGGTGACCATGGACTCCACCCTCTGACTCAAGGTTTAACTTTATTGGCAGTCTCGGAGTGAAAGTGTGAACAAATCTCCTTCAACATTTAACCTCACTAGTGATCAGGAAATTTTGAATTGGAGAAAAGCTAGATCTAAAATTCTTCACTGGTGTATAATGGCTCCCATTTGTAATACCAGAATTTGGGAGGCAGAGGTAGATACCTGCAAATCTGAAGCCAGACTGGGCTACATAGAAAGCTCTAAGCCAGCCAGAGCTGTACAATTGGATCCTATCTCAAAACACCAAAAAGGAAAGAAAAAAAGAAAAGCTATGTGCTGGTGATGTTACAAGGAAATTGGTATTGTAATCCTTAGTATGAATGTGAAACATATTTTATTTATAGCCTGGCAATAACCATTTGAAACAAGAGAGCCAGAAAGATGGCTCAACAGATAAAGGCACTTGCCAGCAATCTTGATGATCTAAGGTTCTAAGGATATTGGTACCAATTTATCTTCTGTGATATTAATAAAATGATCAGTCAGTTTTGGATAAACCAATCCATCTTTGATTTTTGTGCTACTGGGAAGAAGGAAAGTGTGAAATCTGGCAGGCATTTACTCTAAATTGAAATTTCCAAGGAAATGGGTATAAAAAGCTCACTAGCAAGCAGATTTATTTCTTAAAATGAATGGGAAAAATTTAAACTTTTAGAATTCTTGAATAAGAAAGATACAGAAAACAGCAAAATGCCAATGGTGTCAGCATGGCCTAGTATTGATGGGTTTGGCTGTAGAGATACCCCCCCACATATGCTATTATTTGAAACTGAACAAACAATTTGTATGTTTCCATGATTTGTCTTCTGGATTAAGATTCACTTTCTTATAGATTCATTGTCAAGTTATAATTCCTTAAAAGTAATTTTCTCAGAAGGAAAAAAAATCTCTTAAAAATTGACAGGGGGATATTTCTAAAGGGTTTGAGGAAGTGGGTTTTAGATTAGAGTTGGGACCATCAACAACACATCTTGCTTTATATGTCATCATAATTCAGTTTATCTGAGCCTCCGGAGGAATGCCTATAACTTTGCTGGTTATAGGAGGAAAATGACCTACATGGGACCATCTTGTGGTAAGATGAAGCCAGAAGCGTACCCTATAGAATAGATGTAGACATATCTGAGAATTAAGTTGCTACATATTCTCCTCGGAGTTGCATGTTTGTTTTATTCATCTGGAATTTCAGGTGGTCTTATTAAATAAGTAGCATGTTTAACTCAATTCTGGGAAGTATTAGGAGGGAGAGAGCACCTAACACCATTAGGAAGTAAAGAGAGGTGGCAGAAGCAATCCTGAGATCTTAGCCCCCACACCCCAAACAGGTGGCTCATTAGGAAGAGTAGCAACCGTGGCTTCAAAATCCTAGAGATGTAAACAGGATGTTACCCAATCACTAGGCTTACCTGAGAATGAACACTGGCATCTTTCTGTACCTGCCAGAAGATGGATCCTGATATGAATTTTAAAAAGTACAAAGTAGAATCATAAGCTATTGTAATTCAAGACACATGGGTATCATTAGCAGGTGAATATGATAAGTGTTAGGAAAGAAAGTAAGAGACAGGGCAAAGTTCACCCTCAAAGTCACAGAGCTGGCTCCTTAATGATGTGCAGATATCCTGGCACCTGCTCTTTGCGTATTCCCATGATACCTACCATTTATATATTCCTTTGTGTGATCTAAAGCTCATCTTTGCGACTGTCAAGTTTTTCTCACATCTACTATCAAGTACTAACTCTCACACATCTTGTTGAGATTTATAATGGCATAAGAGTGAGTTATGATAAAAAATATAAGCAAAGGAGAGATGGAGAAGCTATATTTTATCTAGAGAGGGGACATAAAATTTTGGAGGCTTAGAAAAGCAATGCTAAGAAAAATTAGTTCCTTGCAGCATCCTTCTGAGAACTACTTACATAGAAAAGGAGTTATAAAGATGAAGTTTATAGAGAAAATAAAATAGTTTGGTGTATACTGTAAATTTCAAGGACATATAAGTGTAACAGAGGCAGAATGACAAACCAGACTAATGAGGGAGCGTAGGAGAGGCTGTGCAGAGAAAGAAAAATGGAACATTGGATTTAATAAAATTTAGATGCCAGTTCATAGTATTAGGAAACTTTTGATGAGATTATCCTGGAAATACTTTCAAGTATTATCCAAAGTGTACTAAGTCACCTGTGTTCTATTAGTCACAGGAAAATGGCTTCATGTTAATACACAATTTATATACATTTATATTATATCTATAATATAAACACATGGCTTGAGAAGTTTTCCTCTTTTCTTCACTACCTCCCGCTTTATAAAATGATTCTATTTTTGTGAAATCTAGATACTCATCTCCATCTTGGGAGGCTGGTAGGTATTTTAGTGCATGAGTTCTCTTCTGAGAAAATACGCCCTGAAGTGAAGCTATTGAAGTTCCTTGGTCTTCATAAACACAAACACTCGATTGACCTGTGTTGGAAACTCTGATCAAGAAGAGTTACTTCAGTACCCTTTCTTATCGCCAGAAGGGCATGAAAGTGCTTGCAATACTGTATCTTTGTTAATAACAGATTCCTTTTCGTTGCTGCTGTTTAACTGTCAGTCTGGCAAGCAGCAAAATGAATGACAATGTTTAATATCATTTGTTCTTCATTCTTTAGTTAGAGTAGCCATGCTGCTGTGCTTGCTTGTGTGGTGGTTTGAGTAAAAATGTCCCCCGGAGGTTCATCTATTTGAACACTTAGTCCTCAGTTATTGATTGACTCTGTTGGCAGAGTTCTAGGGGCTGTGGATTTGCTGGAGGAAGTACCAAGCCTGGGGGCGGGGCTTTGAGGTTTCAAAGCCTCAAGCCGTTCCCAGCGTTCACTTTCTCGGATTGAGAACAAGGCAAAGGATGCAGGCTTCCGGCTTTCTGCTCCTGCTACTATTTTATATATTTTTGAGGATATTTGTCTCATACTTGTTTGCTTGTGCGTAAGTTTTGAAGCAGGGTCTCCTGCAGCTAAGACTGGCCCCGAACTCAGTGTGTGGCCAAAGTTGGCCTTCAACTATTGATCCTGCTGTCTCTACTTCCCAAGAGCTGGAATAACAGATGCACACCACCATGGCCAGCTTGCGCATTACTTGAGATCAAACTCAAGCATGGCTGACTAAACGACACACACGGCTTAACCAATTCAAGGGTCGAGTCTAACTTCCATGCTTGCAAAGTCACAGACCTGAGAAGAAAGGGGACAGCAGCCCGTGGAGCTGATATGGGTAAAAGCACAAGGTGTTCTGCATCAAGATGCGAGCGGACACGTGGGACTTTACTGAATTCCCTAAGTAGCATAGACAATGGAAAGAATTCTATCAGCACATGTGATGTGATTATAGGAGATTTCTAGAGCATGAGACGGTGAATGCGTGATAGGCAGACATCAGAATGAAGAAACAGGCACTATAGCAGTCACTGGGGAACCACTCACTGTAAAGATATCTGCCCACTCTGCGGAGCCAGAGCAACTCCAGCCTCTAGACTGTCGGTGTGAACTAGTGCAATAATAGGGCAAAGAAAGAAGGTGCCAAGAGACCTGTCAATTGAATCAGTCATTTCTCTTCCCGTTCTTTCCTTTCTCTCCTTGTGTATGTGCAGGATACCTGTGTAGCATTCCTAGAGAAACAAAACACATGACAAGTGCGAAGCCAATCCCAGGGTGCTGACTCCTGTAAGTATCTCCTGGTTCTTGCATTTAGAGATTTCAAGCTCAGTATAAAAAGCAAGTCTTTGCTTGCATACATCTGGACTAATTTATGTATAGATTTATACTGTGAAGGTCTTTTGTTATTATTTTCATGACAGGATCCCAGTAGGAAAGCAGGCACACCACTTTTGATTCAGATCTCTGTGTGCCTATTTATTTCCCTATGGGTAGCAGTAAAAAGGAGTTTGGCAATGGCCTTCGTGGGTGATGCGAGTCACAGAACATGTTCTTTGGGTGAAAGGGATGGAGACTCCATTAGACATTTTATTCTTATGTTTCTGGCTGGGGGTGGAGCCTGGGTCCTCACACATGCTACGCAAGCCTGTGCTACTACCGTGGAGATCAAGATCTCCTAGGAAAAGACCACAGATTCAATCTGGATTATGATTAGTTATGTTTATTGAGGCTCTAAAAAGACAGCAATCTGTGAGACTGCTGCATGAAGAGGAGTTAGGGAAGGCTTTTTAACCATGAAAACCACAAGAAGACCTCGATTATCTGCACAAGCAAGCCGAGAGCTGTTTTGCTCTGCCAGGATTAGGTAATCAAGGCGACCTCAAAATAGTCAAAAACAGTCCTTGAATGTCTACATAAGCCAAAAAAAATCAGTTAGTCATATCATAACAAGAAGATGGTCATGGCTATACAATTTGGGGTAAGAGTCAAGGAGTAGAAAATCCAGGAACTCGAGTCAGAGACAAACAGCTAGCTATTAGGTACCAAGATGGGTACCCAACATGAAATGGAGTTTCTTTAGCTTTCACACTACCATGAAGCAGCTTCTTCTTTTAAATTGTTTGTCTGTAATGAGTATTTTAATACATTCTGGCATCCACCTCACCGTTTCTTTTCTCTTTGCACAACAATACGAACTCAAGAATTTTGTGCTCTTGAGAATGTGGAGCCACCCTTGAGAGTCAGTGATTTCTGAAGATCTGTGCATCCCTCTGGCAAATGAAAACAACTGTGAAGGCTTTTGTGGCTGTAAAATGAAATACAAGTCCTTATTCCTAAGAAAAAATGTTAATTGGCCTTTACAACAATGTGTTATCAAGTATGACTTCTGTGTCCTGGCTGATTCTCTTACCTTCTCTTTTACTTGTTTTATGTGGGGGAACAGATGAATTGGATGCAAAAAAAACTGATCATTTTATGGATGTTCTAGAAGAGTGGTTGTTGAACCCACCTGGGAACTTATTAGAAAAGCTATCTTTGGGCTTGACCTTACTTACTGACTCGAATGCTGCCAAGTGAGGCCCTAGGGATGTGTTTACCTTTTTTTTGCCTTCCAGGTGACCAAACTGTAACTTTAAAGAAGGTTTTGCTTGACTTCTTAAAAGCAAACATATATATGTGTGTGTGTGTGTGTGTGCTTTTAATATATATATATGCTTTTGATATATATATATGCTTTTAATATATATATACACATACACACATATATATATTCCCTTTCTTTAAAAAAAGGAGCAGGAAAATCTCATAGAAACCAAAAAGTGAATTTANGTTTTGCTTGACTTCTTAAAAGCAAACATATATATGTGTGTGTGTGTGTGTGTGTGCTTTTAATATATATGCTTTTGATATATATATATATGCTTTTAATATATATACACATACACATATATATATTCGCTTTCTTTAAAAAAAGGAGCAGGAAAATCTCATAGAAACCAAAAAGTGAATTTAAATAAGATGCATATATCAACAAAATGTATTGATCTCAAATACAATGACCCTAATTCACCCTGTACTTGGATTAGATGGACACTATAAGCAGGCCTTTCCTAGTGGCACAGCCTATGTGAATAACAGGTTTGGGAGGTACAGGCAGGAAAATATAGATATCAAGGTCATCTATGACTACTTTGTGAGTTCTTAAGATCAACTTGGTGTATAGAGATTCTATATTAGTGGTTTTCAACCTGTGGGTTGAGACCATCTAAAAACATATTTCCAATGCTCTTAGGAACCTCCAACCATAAGTTTATTTTTATTGCTACTTCATAACTGTGATTTTGGTATTGAGAGGTGCCTCAGTTGCTAAGACCATTGGAAATGTGTTTTCCAGTGGTCATGACCACAGGTTGAGAATTTCTGCCCTATATGAACCCCAGTCCTCCATTAAAGAAATAACCAATGTGGCCCAAACCTTTAATCCCAACATGCAAAGGCAAAGGCAAGTGAATCTATGTGAGTTCTAGACCAGCCTGGTCTACATAGTAAATTTTAGGACAGCAAAGACTATGTAGATAGAGAGACTCAGTCTCAATAAGAAAACAAAAACACAAAGACTGCAATTGACACACCAAAGAATATAATTCCAGCACTTGAGAGGTGGAGGTAGGACCTATCATGAGTTCAAAGCTAGCCTGGAGCATATAAAACCCTGTTGCAGAAAATGGAAGTAGGTAATAAGGAGGAGGAGGATAAGGAGAAGAGGAAGACGAGGAGGAGAAGGAGGAGGAGGAGAAGATGAGGAGGAGAAGGAGACGGAGACGAAGACGAAGANCTTTCTTTAAAAAAAGGAGCAGGAAAATCTCATAGAAACCAAAAAGTGAATTTAAATAAGATGCATATATCAACAAAATGTATTGATCTCAAATACAATGACCCTAATTCACCCTGTACTTGGATTAGATGGACACTATAAGCAGGCCTTTCCTAGTGGCACAGCCTATGTGAATAACAGGTTTGGGAGGTACAGGCAGGAAAATATAGATATCAAGGTCATCTATGACTACTTTGTGAGTTCTTAAGATCAACTTGGTGTATAGAGATTCTATATTAGTGGTTTTCAACCTGTGGGTTGAGACCATCTAAAAACATATTTCCAATGCTCTTAGGAACCTCCAACCATAAGTTTATTTTTATTGCTACTTCATAACTGTGATTTTGGTATTGAGAGGTGCCTCAGTTGCTAAGACCATTGGAAATGTGTTTTCCAGTGGTCATGACCACAGGTTGAGAATTTCTGCCCTATATGAACCCCAGTCCTCCATTAAAGAAATAACCAATGTGGCCCAAACCTTTAATCCCAACATGCAAAGGCAAAGGCAAGTGAATCTATGTGAGTTCTAGACCAGCCTGGTCTACATAGTAAATTTTAGGACAGCAAAGACTATGTAGATAGAGAGACTCAGTCTCAATAAGAAAACAAAAACACAAAGACTGCAATTGACACACCAAAGAATATAATTCCAGCACTTGAGAGGTGGAGGTAGGACCTATCATGAGTTCAAAGCTAGCCTGGAGCATATAAAACCCTGTTGCAGAAAATGGAAGTAGGTAATAAGGAGGAGGAGGATAAGGAGAAGAGGAAGACGAGGAGGAGAAGGAGGAGGAGGAGAAGATGAGGAGGAGAAGGAGACGGAGACGAAGACGAAGAAGAAGAACAAGAACAAGAAGAAATAATATAATCAGAAGAGAAGTCATCATTGGACAAGAGCTTGATGGTGATTTTCCATTATGTGTATATAAATATCTTTGGACAAATGGTTGTTCATTTTCCTGCCTCTGAAGAAATGATTATCTAAGTACCATAGATTTCTTGTTTTCATTGGTTTTGTGTCTGTGTATATATATATATATATGTATGCACATATATATACATATGTATAAATACTTATATGTGTACATATATGCATACCATATATTGTGTATATACACACATATATCATGTGCTAATATAATATATATAGCTAAATTGCTGCCTATTAAAAGACTTGTGCATATTTCATTCTGAATTGAATTAATTTTGGACTTGGTTATGTCAGAATGTAACAAGGATAACAAGGAAAGAAAGACAGATGGATAAGAGAGATGCATAATGCTGAGGATGGTAGCTACTTTTAGCAAAATTTCAGTGGTCTCATATAGGAACACAAAGTCCAGTAGTTTCCCTAATCATGGAAGAATCCTTGGTGAAATACTAAAGTTTGGTATTTTTTGGTTTAAATAAATTCTGTATTTTCTTCCAGAATTTCTACATCATTGGAGATTTGGCTGTCTTTTTTCTCCACTGACTTATAAAACAGTTTTAGTAATCAGAGCTTGTTGGATGCCCTCCATTGATTTTATGTCTCAACTGAACTAAATTATAAAGATAGAAAATTTTAAATTTTTGATCTTGTAACCTGAGACAAAATGAAAATGGCTTTGCCTGTGTTAGAATCACATTTCCTCTCAGGAAAGAAAATGTCCAAATCTCATATCAAACAAAATTTTATACTTAAGGTTATGCTCAACCTCCTTAG
>LOEQ01011599.1:0-14978 GCA_001685075.1 Bramus lutescens
AGATAGATAGATAGATAGATAGATAGATAGATAGATAGATAGATAGATATTATTTTGCCACCCAGTTAGATTAAAAAAAACAAATAAGTAAACAAACCTTTTTGCTTTCATGGCCTATAATCATTCCAGTTAATGATAAGATATTAAGAATATACTCAGTGTTCTCCTGAGCCCTGAGGAACACAGACGAAGCAATAACATTAATTATTCCTTGAGTTTATAGCAGTTGGAAGTATAAACATTCATTCCTGACTATACAGTGCCAGTGCTGGCTGAGATGGTTCTAGTTCATTATTTTGAAAAATCAGAGGAAATGATGGAAAAATCAAAACAAAACAAGACTGGGAAAGCATTGAAGCCAGTTGGAAGTCTTTATTTATTCCAGCTGTCTGGTATATCTGAGGACTTGGTTTGGCCCCAAGTGTCCTGAACATACTTTTGTTGTTGTTGTTGTTTTGCTTTATTTTGTTTAAATTTATTTATTTAAAATCCCGGCCGCAGTTTCTTCTCCCTCCTCTCTTCCTAGCACCCACCCATCCACTCCCACTCCCTTTCTGTTCAGGAAAAGACAGGTCTCCCATGAGTATCAACAAAACATGGGTTATCAAGTTGCAGTAAGACTTAGCACTTCCCCATCTATTAAGACAGACAAGGTGACGCAGTATGAAAGCCAGTAAAAGACTTGGAGACAGACACAGTTCTTACTGTTAGGAGATCTATAAGAGGAACAAGCTGCACAGCTGTAATATATATGCAGAGGGCCTAGGTCAGTCCCAAGCAGGCTCCCTGGTTGTCTCATCACTTGCTGTGAGACCCTATGAGCTCAGGTTAGTTGATTCTGTGAGTTTTTGTATGATGTCCTTGACTGCTCTGTCTCCTACAATTCTTACTCCCCCTCTTCTGCAGGATTCCCCAAACTCTGCTTAATGTTTGGCTGTGGGTCTGCATCTGTTTCCACCCGTCACTGAATGAAGCCTCTCTGATGACAACTGTGCTAGTCACCAGTCTGGTCATAGGAGATAACCAATTCAGGCTGCTTTTCTGCTATTGTTAGGAGTCTTAGCTGGGGTCATATAAATTCCTGGGAGATTCCCTTGTGCCAGGGTTTTACCTGACCCTAAAATACACCCCCCAGTAGTCTCTTTCAGTAGTCTTCTTCTCTGCCCCCCAACCTGATCGCTCATCTGTCCTTAGTCCACTCATAAAACCTTTTTTATTTCCCCTTCCAGGGGGATCTGGGTGTCCCCCATGAAACCTCCTTGTTACCTAGTCTCTTTGGGTCTGTGAATTATAGTATCGTTATCCTTTATTTTATAGCTAATATCCAGTTATGAGTGAGTATGAAACTGAAAAGTTTCTGTAAGGCAAACCAGACCTTCAATAGGACAAAACAGATGCCTACTGAATGGGAAAAGGTCTTCATAAGCCCCAAATCTGACAGAGCGCTGATCTCTGAAATATATAAAGAACTCAAGAAACTAGGTATCAACAAACCAAATAACCCAATTTAAAGAACTCTGTGGTGTATAGTCCAAAAGGCGTGCGCACACACACATACAGAGAGAGAGAGAGAGAGAGAGAGAAAGAGAGAGAGAAAGAGAGTCAGACAGACAGAGATCTAAATAGAGAATTCTCAACAGAATAATCTAAATGACCAGGAAAAGCTTTAATATCCTTAGTCATGAGGGAAAAGCAAATTAAAGTGACTCTGAGATTCCATCTTACACCGGTCAAAATGGCTAAGGTAAAAAATTTAAGTGACAGTCCATGATATTGAGAGTTGCAAACTTGTCCAAGCACTTTGGAAGTCAGTGGGGCAGTTTCTCAGAAAATTGGGAATCAATCTACAAGACCTAGCTATACCACTCTTGGGCATACACCGAAAGAATGCTTAATCACACCACAAGGACACTTGCTCAACTATGTTTATAACAGCTTTATTTATAATAGCCCCAAACTGGAAACAACCCAGATGTCCCTCAACCAAGGAATGGATAAAGAAAGTGTGGTATAGTCACACAATGGAATATTACTCAGCTTTTAAAAACAATGACACCAGAAACTTTGAAGCAAGTGGATGAAACTAGAAAGAAAAAATCATCCTCAATAAGGTAACCTAGACCAAGAAAGAATATCATTTATTGATTTAGCAAGTTCTTTAAGAGGTGATGTGATTTATGAATAAGTGAACTGTAACTTATATTTGACAAGGCAAATTGGACAGATGATTTAAGATATAGTTGCATGCTGTGTTAACAATGGTGACACATTCTGAGAATGCCTTTGGAGGGCTTTTTCTTTGAGCAGACACCATGGATACAAGTTTGTATGTGCTCAACTCTAATGATATAGTATATCATGTATCTTGTACTGCAGTATTATACTCGGTGTGGTGTGTAGTCCTATATGCGCACACACACACACCACATACACACACAAGCACACCTTACAGTGACTAAAAAAGCCCACATCATCTGATGTCCACCTGGCTTTCGGAACTCACCTACCAATCTTTGAGTCTTCATTTTAGCTTCAGTTACCCTCTATAGAGTTTTTGTATATCACAAACATTCTCAACACAGGACATCTGCACTTGCTGGTTTTTGCTGATTAATGAACTCTTCTAGATTTTCTCTCAGTTAGATCCTATTGTTATTCAAGAATGTATTCATGCTTTAATGTCTTACTAGGAGCATCTCAAATCATCCAATCAAACACAGTCTCTGCTCCCTACCCATCCAAGTTCATTTCCATTATATTCTACATTTCCATTGGTTTTCTTGGCAATTTTTAACTATTTGACATAGTGTTAACTTGCATTTTTTTTATTTACTTGTCCTTTTACCCGTAGAGTCTAAATTTCCTGAGAACTGACGCTATAGATTTTATGCCCTACAAAAGTACTTGCCATGTAGTAGGTGATCAATGAACATTTGTTTAAAGACTAAACTCCACAGTAAGAGTAAACAGCGCAACAGTGGCTGTCAGTTAAATAGGCATACTGTCCTGTCCATGATTCCTATCTGCTGTTTACAACTGAATCTATGGAAAAATATGTTCTACATTTCACCGAGCATTATTTAAACATCTCTAGTGATACGGTTACAAGCTTCAAAGACCCTAAATATGAGCAGCAATGAACTATTTGGTTAAGCAGACATTTGGAAATGTAGTCTTAACTTGTTGTTCATATAAATGTAATCTTTAGCAAAGCACATTTATTTAAGTATGGCAACTAAACTAAACAAATAAACAGAGCCAGGCACTGGGGATCCAAAGCTCCTTCCGACTGTAGTCCTTAACCCTCATTTTTCATACCTGAAACATTTATTTAGAAGATGGAGATGATGCCAGTGTCTATGAGTCCAGATCGCCCAAGATCCTCCCTTCATCAAAGCAGAGGAACCGTGTGAGAACTGGCTGAGGCACCTGAGAAAATAGCTAGCGGTAACTGGAGAAGTGAATAGCAGACAAGCTCTGCCGCTAGTCAATGAAAGTGAGCCAGCAAATACTGAGCGGGAACAGCTGACAGACTGCTTATGGGGTTCGGATGATTGCCCCCCATGGTCTAAAAGTGGGATCTAGAAAGCTTCCCAGTCAATTCAGAACAAACATCTGCTAAACCATCCATCGAGCTTGCTTTTCATATGCTGCCCTTTAAAAGGGAAGCTATTTAACGGCGGTGGAAAACGGGGAAAGAAGAACACTGGAGCTTTAAAGCTGAGCTCTGGGACTTGCTTCTGGGGTGATGTCACAGTTGAGTTAGTGCTTTTCATGAGTGCTTCTCAATGCTTTGCAGGTGCTCGCCACTGTGTGCAATGGGAGAACTGTGATTACCAAGGTCAATGGGTTTCCTTGTTAAGTCAACAGTCTAAATAATTTTGCATCTCATAGGACTTTGGGAGGACTTGTCTGATAATCATGTTTTTGGATGGCAGCTGTAAGACAGTTTATAAGAAAATTCCTAGGGAATCATCCAGGTCTTCCATTAATTCCTTAATTGTCTGTTCTTTTTCTTTAATTTTTAAACTTATGTTTTCTTTGAAGATTTTTGCATTTCTTCTTTACTTGTTCAAACTCTTATTGAAGGCCAAGTAGATTGGTCCAATTCCCTGACAGTTAGAAGTGACAAGGTACATAACACTACCAGATATTTCAAGTTAGGCACCACTGGGATGATCAACATTTATTCATGCAATGTACTTAAAAGTAAGAAGAAAATGAGCTTCCAAGTTAGTTTCAAATGATGTATATGTTACCTTTTTCTTATTTCAAGAAATAACCAGTCTACAAAGAGAAAATATTTAGAGAAGATATTCATATTAATAAAAATATGTAAGAGAGAGCCTATCACAGATTCTGATGAAATACAGAGAACTGATAGAGAATATTTTGGCAAACTGCATTTTGATAACACTGAGAAGTCTATAAAAATTAATAATTTTTTAGATACAAACTAACTATCAACATTAAATCAAGAAGCTACAAATTGATCATAACAACCAACTACATTAAAACATTAGCAAAATCACCTTCCAACAAAGAAAAGCCCAGGACAAGATTGATTCACTACCAGATTCTATCAAACCTTTAAATGCAATCAAACATCAATTCGACTCAAAGTACTTCATAAAACAGAAGAGAAGGTAATACTACCAAATTTATTCTATAAGCTCACCTTAATCAGAGGGGAAAAAAAACAAAAAACAAAAACCTGAAAAGACCTAACTAAAGAAGAAAACTATAGAATAGCATTCCCCATGAACATTCTCAATATAATTCTTATAAGAAGATTTCAAAAACACATGGTGATTTAATTTCCAGAATGAAAGTTTGTGTCAACATGTGAAAATAAATCAATGTAGTTCAGCATATAGATTCATAATCAGAAATCACATGGTTGCCTCAATACAGAAAAGACCTTGGACAAAGTTCTATACTTATCCAATAGAGTGCTCAGTTTTAACTAGAGAAATCAGGCAAGTGAAGGAAACAAAGAGAAACATGTAGTAATTAAAGACATCAGCGATCCCCATTTGCTGATGAGATGATCCTGCACTGAAGAGGCCTTGAAGGTTTCTCCCAAAGTCCTTAGACCTTATAAACACATTCAACCAAGTAGCAGAATACTTATAACGAACTTGCCAAAAACCAGTGGAAAATTCCATTCACAATAACTTCCAAAAATATAAAATATTTAGGATTAACTCAACTGAGGAGACAACAGATAATTATGATGAAAACACAGTCATGGTAAGCAGAAATATGATTGTGAAAAATGTCATATCACCAAAAAAAGTCTATGGTTACTTTCAAGGTCCTTTAAAATTTCAATACCATTCTTCAAAGAATCAAAAAATCTAAAATTCATACGTAATTTTAAAAGACTTCCAAATACTTAAGCAATCCTTAACAGGAACTATGATGTTGGAGATAGCAGAATATCTGATCTCAAATTATATTCCAGAACCCAAATAACAAAAACAGCATGGCACTGAAACAAACTTCAACATTTGGACAAATGAAATAAATAAAAGATATGAGTTCAGTTCCCAGAATCCACTTAAATGTGAAAAGAGAGACCCAACTCCACAAATTTTCCTCTGACCTCCATATACACACAGTAATATTCATGTGCATCCCAAAATCATGCACATGTTCATGTGGACACACACACATACACACACGCTGATAAAAAAATAAAAGGTTAGATGAGCCCAAACCAAAACTCCACTCAGTTATAGCCATGAATAATATTTGATAAAGCTGCCAAAACATACTGGAGAAAAGAATGATATTACAAATGCTTCTAGGGAAATTAGCTTTCCTTGTGTAAAAAATTCAAACTAGATCCATATCTCTCACTGTGTACAAGAATCAATTCAAAATGGACCAAAGACCCTAACATAAGACCTGAGACTAAAGCTGTCAGAGAAAACTTAGAAAAACATTTCAAGATGTAGATATAGGCAAGAGCTCTCTGCAAGGAACTTCTGAAGTCCAAGAAACAGCTCTAAGAACTGATGGATGTGATTGCATGGAGTTAAAATGAAAAAGATACAGCAGAGGAAATAAAATGATCACCAGAGTCAAGAAACAGCTAAACAATGAGATTGTATTTTTTTTTGCCAACTAAACATCAGGCATGTAATTACTATCAAGAATATGTAAACAACGGAAAAATGTAAGTACACATGCAAAAATCAAATCACTGGATCATTAAATGTAATAGTGAACTGAGTAAACCCAGTTCTCAGAAGAAGAAATGCAAAAGATCAATGAATATTTGGGAAAGGGTTTGACATCCTTAATATTAGGTAAATGAACTGAAACTGCTTTGAGATCTGACCTCACGTCAGCCAGAATAATAGTCAAAACAAAAGCAAATGACCAATAACAGTGAGGAGATGGTGGGAAAGGGGTGCTTATTCATTGCTGGTGTGAGTGTAGTCTGGTGTAGCCACTATGGAAATCAGCATGGTGATTTTAAAAACTAAATAAAACTACCATGTTTCTCAGCTGTATCACTCTCGAGTACATATCCAGGGGAGCAGAACAGCACAGAAATACTTGTAAATTGGTATTTATTGCTACGTTGTTCACAATAGCTAGGGTATAAACTAGAATATGTGTCTGTAGTGATATTTCATTTGAATTTTAATAAATAAAACTTTCTGAAGATCAGAGAGTAAAACAGCCTCATTAATCAGCCTTACAGACCAGGCAGTGGTGACACACACCTTTAATCCCAGTAGCCACCACACTAGTTTGCCATAGAAACCAGGCGGTAGTAGTAGTGCATGCCTTTAATATCTGAACTAGAAAGGAATATAAAATGGGAGGAGATGGTTTTCAGACACAGTCTCATTCTGAGATTCCTGGAGGCAGGTTTGCCATTTTGGACTGAGCTAGAGGTAAGAGCCAGTGATTGGCTGTTTTGCTTTTCTGACCTTCAGGTTGAACCCCAATTTCTGTCTCTGGGTTTTTATTAATCATGTTACATGTGTCTATTAGTAGGCAACAAATAAAGAGAGTATGATGCATATTACAGCTATAAAGGAAAATTAAATCATGGCATTTTTCAGGAAAAGAGGAATTAGCAAAATGATGACATTTCTTGTTATGTGCAAAGTCTCTCTCTCTCTCTCTCTCTCTGTGTGTGTGTGTGTGTGTGTATCACAGCACTAGACAGTGAATTGTGTGATAATGAAGAGCTCTTCTGTGAGGTGTAAACGGAGACTGCTCTGTCATGTCCTGGCCACCCAGACCTGAATAATCACATAGAAACTATATTAATTGCAACACTCTTTGGCCAATAGCTTAGGTGTATCCTAGCTAACTCTTACATCTTAAATTAACCCATTTCTATCTGTGTATCACCATGAGGGTGTGGCCTACCAGTAAGATTCTGGTGTCTTTATCCTTCGGCTGCTACATGACATCTCCTTAACTCTTCCTACTCTCTCTATATATCTCTGTTTGGATTTCCTGTCTGGCTTTACTCTGTTAAGCCATTGGTTGAAATAGCTTTATTCATTAGCCAACAACACATCAGAATGATATCACACATCAGAAATAGAAAGAGTTATGGCATGCATGTGATAAGAAAACAGAAGTTAGGGCTAGGAGATGAAGGAAGCTGGATGGATGGGGTGAGGCAGAATAGAAGGCAGAGGAGAAGAGAAATGAATGAGAACAAAATATAATGAGATGTGTGCATAAAGATACCGTATGTTACTTTGTATGTTTTTCTAAAAATAAATTATAAAATTCAGAAAATTTAAAATGCTGCCTCTCGCTGACACTTTGGTGTTTCAGTCTATCACTATTAGCCCGATTACTCTGGCCCTTGGTCAAGCAGCTTGTATATTACAGTAGCTGCATGTAGAAAACACACGATTACCTTGTGGTCTATATTTTGAAGACAAGGAGAAGGGACTGGACTTTCAATATTGCTTCAGGCACTCAAGCCCAGTCATAAGAGGCTCATCATTGAATTCTACCTCTTAAAGAACCCATCACCTGCTGATAGCAATGTGGCCTGGGGAACCAAGCTTCTGACACATGGTCCTTTGGGGAGTCATGTCATTGTAATGTGCAAAGCCATACAAATACAAAAACCATAGGTTGTAGTATCTGTTGTGTGTCAGGCCTCAAAACTTGATTTTGTGTTGTGACCTGATAAGTAAGGTCAAGGTCTTTGGTTTGTTTCTTGTTTAAGAAAAAATATGGAAACAAAAATAGAAAGGTAGTCTTAATAGTTTATTTCCTCGATATGCTATTTGATGAATTCGAATAATACACAGAGAACTGGTTATAAACATCAAAACTGATATAAAACACATCATTGAAATCAGAATTTGATAAGTGGGTGTAACCAAGCATCCTTTTCTGTTTGGAAAATGTCCTTATTCTTGCCTGAATCACTAATACCTAATTATCTACCATCATTGACTTTTATTATGATTGGTTTTCTAATAGGTTATATTAATATTCGGTGTTTGGATATGTCCCCTTTTAGTGTGCAGAAAAGCCAATGCCATGACACTAATACCACATTTAATGTGATTTATTACTTTAATTTTTATGATGGCTTTTGATCATCCTATATTTTTAATATTCACATTTCACGGTTCTTAGAGTTCTTCCGTTACTACTGTTTTTGCATAATTGGTATCATTTTAGCTTATACCGTCTCCCTCAGGTGACTAATAGCCCATCATTATGCCTCTTTACCAACAGAAACGTTCAAGAGTTGGAGAAAGGAGTGTGATTTAGCTAATTTTGCTAAGCTCTTGTGTTTGCATGTTGGCGTTTTTATTTTCCTCCTTCCCACCCTCTATCTATGTTCTCTCATTCCTTTGCTTCCTACCTGTCCTTCTGCCCCTGCCTTACTGTTTGTGTCTCCGTGTGTGTGCTTTTCCTTTTCCCTCCTCCACATTGCCCTTTCTTTTCTGCCCTCCATTTGTCCCTTCTAAAGAACATGTTATAAGAAAATGGGTTTCTGTTGTCTAAATTGGCAGGCACAGTCAAGACAACTGTCTTCCCTCATCTCAGTTTCTGTTGCTGAGAGGAAGGGCTGGGAAGATGAGACCAGGGGCTTCAGAAGCATAGCTGAGGAGCAGGGGGTGGCTATCCCACACCCTCAAACCCCAATGTCTAGCCTCTCTACTCAGAAAAGTCACGAATCCCCAGAAATCTTTCTTCTGATCTTGTGGTGACAGATGAATCTTGGGGGTACTTGTCCCTAGTAAGCAATAAGATAAAGACCTGACTCCCTTACCCTGCTCTCATAAGCATTATTATCGCAATGTGACAGGTAACATGCTCGTGTGCCCAACAAGAGAGTGACTGGAGAGAGCATTTGAATAGCAAAGAGATAAAGATAGAGGATGGATGTCATCCCCAGATCACAGAGTCCCCCAAAACCAGCTAGGAGACCATTTTCTGTGTGTAAAAGCAAAGAGCCTTTATTCTTACATGTTTGCAAACTCGGTCTCTCCATGTGTCCAACATATTGGAGTGATCAGAGAGCCCTAAGCTCTGTGAGAGTTGGGTTTTTATAGTAGCAAAGGTGGGGGTGAGGGATTTCTATGGTTCAGGATCCCAGAATGGCTGACATTTGTCTAGGGGTGTCCTAGTGAAAGGTGATTGGTGTGTGCTGGCTGGTGATCCTATGGTGATCCTACAATGGTTAGACGTTAGGAATTTCCTGTGGATGGTCTGTTCCTGGGTGGTACCTGGGTAGTCTCAGTTTGTGGTCTTTCCTTGAACCAGGTATTGCCTTAGGGCAAACTACTGAGACTCAGGTCTCTATTGAGCTTGTCGTGACTGGGTTCTACAATGGATTCCATACTGACTTAGCATTCCCTTTCTTTGTTTGGCTCTCCAAATCTTTCTAGGTCTGCTAAGTCTTGTGCTTCTTCCTTGTCACCCTGCTAAAAGATATCAAATTTATCCTTGTGTCTTCTATCTCTGAAGAGTTTCATATGGTTTTCCTTTATTTATTATGTTTAATGGATGCACCTTGTCCACTCAGTCCTAGATGTGTATTTACCCCATTACCCTTCACACAACTGAGACTTTTTGTCTTCCTTTTAGCTTTTGTCTGGAGGCCTTTTTCATTCTGTCTGTCCTCAGTCTTATTCCAACTTCACTATTTATTTAATTGACTCCTTTGGTCACATCAGATTTTGTTCCACATCCTTCAGGTCTTTTTGTTGTATAGAGTACTTGTAAAACATCTTTAACTGGAAAGCCTTCCAGAGTCATCCTACAGCAAGAAGCCCTTTTGAGCAACCCATGTTCTAAGAAATGATGCCTGACATCATCTTCCTTGGTGACTCACTTTATCAGCATGTGCTGCAGGCACTCTCCCTGTGAGTGGTACATCTACCCATACTCCTGTGCTTTTGATATGTACCTCCCCCTTGTGTTGTACATGAACACTTGCCTATGACCTTCACTTCTTATCACTCTGTGATATTTTTTTTTTCACAGTGGCAATGAGATTCAAAGAGAAGATGACTGGGATTAACTTCTGTACCAAATGCACACAACTGGAAACAATAAAAGTAGCCTGTAGCCTTTGGTAAAATATTTCTCAAGATATCTCAAAGAGGAAGAATCTAATCCTGGTCAGTTCTAACAGGAAAGCAAACTAAAAAATCATCAGTACAAAAACATAATGGCATTTCTGATAGAAGCAGATTCTCTCTTTGATTAGAAGCATCAGTTAGAATGAAAGAAGACAAATACCTATAATTTGGGTCTCTTCATACCAACTTGGCAAAAAGGAATACAGTCAGATCCAGAAATGTAGTAGCTTCTTTCTTCATTAGATTATTCTGTAGGCTTCAAAAGACCTACTAACCTTTCGTGGCCTACTGTCTCTGTCTCAGGAGCTGAGATATTTGGAAGACTAGACAGCAGCAGTACATATCATTCCTGTTTTACCTCATAAATTATTCCTCTTAGTGAAGCCGGTTAACTTGGCAGTATTAAAAGCAGATGAAGAGGCCAGATACACCAGCCATCACTTGTCACAACCTCCTGTTCTTTAAGCTGCAATGTCTTTTCCCACGAACATATCACTTCAGAGAACAATGGTTCTGGTTGTAAAAGTCAGGCCAGGTTCTCATCCATAGACTCTCACATGTGTGTTTCACTCTGGCACTGTCGGGTGTCTATCCAGTCCTCAAACACTCCTTAAGTCACCCCAGTGATCAGGAGAGCCCATGCTGTAATTGTGGCTTCTTTGTATCCCCAGCTTCCTGGCTTTGATCTGATAGACGGAGCCAGACAAATCAGCCTAGCTTAAAGTCCATGTAATTCAGATTCCACATCCGAGTATCTTCAGGGATCCAAGAGTTTAGTGAGAAGCACTCACTTGTTTCACAAAATGCTGGCTGACACCCTAGTGCTTCCAGGATACAAGATGCTCTCCCTACTCTAGAAAGAGAGGGTTGCACTGGAAATATTCTCTTTGCTTTATGGTGTGACTTCAGAGTAAAGTCTTAGAGAAGAGCTCATCTTGTCCTTGGCTGTCTGCTTTCTTCTCATTCTACTCTTTCCCACTGTGCCCACCACGAATAAGATCTGCTGAACATGGCCCCAGACATGAGCATACAAATGGAAGCATGTGATAAAGAGATAACAGCTGAGTCACTGGAAACAGTGAGCTTCCAGCTTTGTTTTTCTATTCTTTTCTAAAAATTCCACAGATTTATTTTTCTGCCAATTACTTGTGTTAACAAGTCATGCTAAATGAAAACTAATTCACTAGCACAAGAAGTTACCATAAACCAAAGCATAAATATACCAACACACCTATGTTTAGAATTGTTTTCTAAGGTAGTGTTTTAAAATCTGTCTTGGGGTATTTTTTTAAATTCTAGCATATTTTATTAATCATTTAATAAATATACATCAGCATAATTTATCTGCTAAGGTGAAATTTTGTGAAAATTGATTATTTCAGGTTTTGAATATCATACATTTTCTCCCAGTCTCTTAAATATACTGTTTAGTATGAAAGCTGCTATAGGAACAAAAGCAAATTGACTCGTTATGTTCCAATAAAACTTTACGTACAAAACCAAAGAGTGGACAATTGTTTTCTGGCCCGTGATTTATTGAACTGCCTAGCTGATATCTTTATTACTATGCAGGGTCATGGAACAAATGAACAGAACATGCCATATGCCTTGACTACTAACTGAATAAAACTTCTAGAAACAAGTCTGAATTCCAGTTCTGCTGCCTTTCTCTCTGCTTGCTTCTGTTTTCTCCCACAAATGTCTCAGGCCTCACATGCCATTAGAGTGGGATAAGGTTATAGAGTTCTATTTTCATTCCTTGCCTTTCTGACTCTTAGCACACACATGGTCTGCAACCAGCCAGAGGTCATAATACAATAATGGGCCCGAAGGAGCAAATCACTGACAGTGGCTTAATTTGTTCATCTTTCAGGAATACTTACATATTCAAAGTGGATATTTAACATGCAGACATCTTCCTCAATGTATTAATTTCCTGGAAGAAAGCTAGAAGCAAAAATATCTCTGGCTGAGGAAGTCCTTAAGAACGCATAAAATCCTACAGAAGCAACTGTAGTTTTCTTCCTGTGACTGTGCAAATAAACAACATATACTAAAGCAGTGCCATTGTAGACACTGTTTTTTGAGCTCCTCAGGTGAGCTTTGCGTTGAGTTCCTTTACGGCCCCGGAATACCTGCATTTTATAGATGGGGTACTGTAGCTAAGGTAGCCAAGGCTAGGAAACCTAGTAACCACACATCATCCTACGCCAGGTGATGCTAGAACACCAGCGCTGTACCGCCTTGAAGTGACAGATTAACGAAACACATCTTTTTTTTTTTAAATTAGAGATAACACTGATGGAAAGACAATTTGGCACCAGTTAGTGAAATCTTACTTTAATGGCAAAGAAAGCGAGGCTCGAAAAGCTTCTGGATTTGATGAAGTCACTGTGGAGAGCTGCAAGTAAAGGCTACTATTGATGTTATTTTTATTTTATTTGTTTTCGTGTGTTTGTTTCTCTTTGTGCTACCACATAGCCTATCAACAAAATGCTAATAAAGAGAATTTTAGATTCATTAGAAAATGATTCCTTCCTTCCGGGGTCTTGGTCTGTGTAAATCTCCAACATGTGTGACATTGCTCTTTTCTGTTCTGCTCTTCAGTAATCATGGGCCTCCTGGGGACACCTCATTGCCCCTTATTCACTGGGTGATTGAGTCCTCCACAAGCAAACCCACACAATGTGTCCACTTTAATAGAAAAGTGGAACAGTGCATTCCTTCATTAAAATTCAACATTATACACCAGAGGTCAACGATGCTGCTTCCGGATTTCCCGAAGGTGATAGAAATCTCTGACAATACTTAGTAAAGCCTATTCATAAAACAATGTAAGAAAGTTCCCAGTGGGGTGGCTCAAGGAAGGGCTTTGCCTGGGCAGCCTGCTTTCCATAGAGGATTCCTGTGTCTTGCTGAATTTAAAAAGTCTTTTTAAGACCCTGTCATAAGGCTGGGCCTTCCATCTTCTGTAAGGACTTTTATGTGTACAGCCTTTACACTGCAAGCACATTTTCATAATAGCTTTATAAATCAAGCTGGATCTTTGGAGGTTTGTTTTGTTACCGAGTACGTGGTCAATTTTTGAGACGGTTCCATGAGGTGCTGAGAAGAATATATGTTCTTGTATGTTTGTATGAAATATTCTATTCTACTGATGTCTGTTAAGTCCATTTGAGTCATAACATTTGTTAATTCCCTTTTTTCTGTTTTTTTTATTTTTATTTTTTATTTTTTTGGTCTGACTGACCTGTCCAGTGGTGAGAGTGGAGTGTTGAGTCTCCCACTATTAGTGTGTGAGGTTTAATGTATGATTTAAGCTTTAGAAGTGATTCTTTTACATAGGAGGGTACCCTTGTATTTGGGGCTTAGATATTTAGTATTGAGATTTCCTCTTCATGGAGTTTTGCTGTGACTAATATGAAATGAGAAATGCAAATCAAAACAACTCTGAGATTCTATTTTACACCTGTCAGAATGGTCAAGATCAAAAACACTGGTGACAACTTATGCTGGAGAGGTTGTAGAGTAAAGGGAGCACTCCTGCATTGCTGGTGGGAGGGCAAGCTGGTACACCCCCTTTGGATGCCAGTGTGGTAATTTCTCAGAAAATTAGGAAACAACCTTCCTCAAGACCCAGCAATGCTACTTTTGGGTATACATCCTAAGAATGCTCAATCGGTCCACAAGAAGATATACTCAACTATGTTCATGGCAGCATTGTTTGTCATAGCCAGAACCTGAAAACAACCTAAATGCCCCTCGACTGAAGAATGGATAAGGAAAANAGTGTGGTAATTTCTCAGAAAATTAGGAAACAACCTTCCTCAAGACCCAGCAATGCTACTTTTGGGTATACATCCTAAGAATGCTCAATCGGTCCACAAGAAGATATACTCAACTATGTTCATGGCAGCATTGTTTGTCATAGCCAGAACCTGAAAACAACCTAAATGCCCCTCGACTGAAGAATGGATAAGGAAAATGTGGTATATTTACATAATGAAGTACTACGCAGCAGAAAAAAATGATGACATGTTTAAATTTGCAGGCAAATGGATCGACCTAGAAAACATCATGCTGAATGAGGTAACCCAGACCCAAAAAGACAATTATCATATGTACTTACTCATAAGTGATCTTTATTTTTTCCATTTTATTTATTATTATTAAAAAGTTCCACCTCCTCCTCTCCTCCCATTTTCCTCCCCCTCCCTCTCCAGTCCAAAGAGCAGTCAGGTTTCCCTACCCTGTAGGAACTCCAAGGTCCTCCCCCCTCATCGAGGTCTAGGAAGTTGAGCATCCAAACAGACTAGGCTCCCACATAGCCAGTCCATGCAGAAGAATCAAAACCCAGTGCCATTGTCCTTGGCTTCTCAG
>LOEQ01011599.1:15087-29711 GCA_001685075.1 Bramus lutescens
TCGCGGTCCT
Organism: Bramus lutescens; assembly: GCA_001685075.1. Lineage (NCBI taxonomy): Eukaryota > Metazoa > Chordata > Mammalia > Rodentia > Cricetidae > Bramus > Bramus lutescens. The sequence continues at coordinate 15,098 of LOEQ01011599.1, forward strand.
GACTTCCTTGCTCATGATCTCCCTCCTTCTGCTCCTCATTTGGACCTTGGGAGCTCAGTCCAGTGCCCCAATGTGGGTCTCTGTCTCTATCTCCAGACATTGCCAGCTGAAGATTCTATGGTGATATGCAAGATATTCATCAGTATGGCTATAGGTTAGGGTCAGTTCAGGCACTAGAAGGAGATTTTGCAGAGTTTTGAGAATTTGGGGAAGCACAAATGTGTTTCTAAACTTCGCAGATAAACTGACAATCAACTAAGCAAGCATCCCTTGAGTATAAGTTAGCTTTTCCCTTCTTTCAGCCAGCACCTTAACTGCCTTCCTTGTTAAACAAAGAAAAACCTTAGACAAAATGACCAGCTGGTGCTAGAACTTGGATTTGATCTGTTGTCTGACTGAGCAGTGACAGCGACATCTTATGTTTTCTGTTTCAAGGGCTGGGAGGACCGCATGCTGGATGGAGTGAGAGACATCTTACCTCTTCAGCCTTCCCACTTTGGGCAAGCTGCTTAGGCTTAAGGAGCCTTTGTTTTCCCATCTGTAATGTGGGAAAAGGCAGTGATAGGTGGTTGGATGGATGCCTGTGGCTCACAGTAGGAACTCTGACTTAACAGAGAAAACAGCACAAGGTGGTGGCTCAGCCTACAGACTATCGCAGTGTTTAGTTAATTGCGTTAGGAAAATGATTTCTCCCGCTTAGCTATTATCAACCACAGACTACTGTTTTGAAGTTTTCCATTAGGAAAAAAAAGACATATCAGCCTCCAAATATTTTATTTATTTGTTTATTTATTTATTTATTTACTACACCGAGAACAAACCCTGCTCCAGGAGAAATGGGTGCATGAGTCCTGGTTCCTTTCTGCTGTGGTGTGCAGCGTGGATGTTTTCACATAAAGGACAGACCACGGGGCCCCTACTGTGAGCCCCATGCATCCACACACCTTTGCTGTGGCTGCTCTTTTCAGAGCCCAGACACAGAAATGTCTGGGCAGAGACTTGAGCTTTTCTGGATTCCTCCTGGTCTCAGAGAGTCTCTACAATCGTGTGCTGCCATTTTGGCTGGCGTGGGAAGTCTCACCTTGCGCAAGAGCTTGACCAATGACGCTTCCATAATGGTTTTCCATAACTGGCGTGCTGTCTCATCTTCCTCCCCATGGCAGTCCTGTGTAGTCAGTGCACAGATGAAGCTCCTGAGCAATAGGTGACAAAACTGAAGAAACTTAGTGACTTCAGTGAGATCACACATCTGTGATAGGAGTCACACTGCCCCATTCAAGGGCAGGACTTGACACACTCTTGTGTCCATGTACCCAGGCATACTAATGCTTAGTTTGATAATGGGAAGACTGAGTCTTGATCAATACATTTATTTTAACCGGCCCATTATGCTGGCCCTCTTAGTTAAAGGGGCCTCCTTTTGAGAGGGTAGCTCACTTCTTTAAGTCTGCAGCGTTCAGTGTTAATGTATTAATCTGCTTCTCTTCCTTCTTAATGGGCATTTTCTTTCACCCTCCTTTTTATTGGTCTACTTAAAAAAAAATCTGAACTAAACAGGCATCAAAAGGAAATCTGCTCCATGGTTTCAACCCCAGAAAATTGTGCAAACTCTCAATCGGATGCTGATTCAATGGCTGTTACACCCCCAAATGTGTTTAAAGGACCATGGAAGGTTTTGGATGGAAAGACGCAGAAAAAGAAACTCCTGTATGCAGGTACCTGTGCCCAGAATGGCGTCACTCTTGGCTGGCTTTCCTCCAGGGAGATGTACTAAAACCAAACCCACATGGGATTTCTTTTAAGACCCTAATTTAAGTGTTGTTTGTTTATTTTGGTGCCTTACTCATTCCTGGCAAGCCCACCACTTCTGCGCTACCCTCAACCTCTTGTGCGTGTTTTTTTTAATGAATTTTATTAAGACAATTTGTATGATATCAGAGTATTACCCTATAGGCGTGTTACTGCCCCCCCCCAGGTAACATCTTATAGACAACCACAACCAGGATATTGACACTGGTAAAGCCAAAAGGTTTTATTCAGATTTGTCCCAGCTATTCTCGTCTAAGTTTTTATTGTATGTGTAGGGATGTAGGGGAATTCCATCACCATGAGGGTCCTACAGGACCCTTTTATGGTTCCACCCACACAATTCTATACCTTCCCCTGGCCTTTGGGAATCACTTATGCTTTCTTTCTAAACTGTTACATTTCAAAATATTTTAGGAACAGAATCACAGAATTGACTGTTTTCTCACTTAGCATGATTCTGTAAATGCATAGAAGATTTTACATGTGTTAACAGTTCATTCCTTTGTATTGGTGAGTAGTCCAGGTGATATGTGTACCACAGTTGCTTTAACCGTGTGTCTGTTGATTAATCCAAATTACTTCTAAGTTCAGTCTATTATAAATAAAGCAGATTCTGAGCATGCATGTACAAATTCATTGTATCCTTAAGTTTTCATTTATTTATGATAAATAGCCAAGAGTGCAATTGCCAAATCCCGTGGTAATTCACCATTTCACTGTGAAGAAAATGACCAAACAATTTTTCCAAAACAACCATGCCATTTTGCCTGAGTGAGAGACCAGTTATTTTACATTTTCAACAGCATAATGTTTTACCATTGTTTTTAAAATCTCAGTCTTTCTGATGGTCATGTGATAGCTCACAGTGATTTTTAGTTTCCATTTCCATAGTTGCTAAAGGTATTGAGTGTCTTCATGCATTTCTTTATTACTGTTGTTTGCCAACTGGTATGCATTTCTAGTGAAATGTTTGTGTGGTAAATTTTCAAATGAATGTGAGTTTCATTGGTGAGTTTTAAGAGTTCTCATATGTTCTTGATTGATGGAATAGCAGTATCACAGTGATTTCTTTAATGTTTTTATTCTAAAGAATATTTTAATTATTCTAAGTCTTGATGTTTTTGTGTGAACTCTAGAATACATTTGTCCATTTCTATTATAAAACTCTCTGGGATTTCTCAGTAATTGCATTAAATGTAGGATTTCATTTGGCACATCACCCAACTCATAAGCATGGAATTTCTCTCTATTCATTTGGGTCTTCTTTGATGTCTAACAGTAGCATTTTGTAATTTTCCACATATCCCATAAAATACAGTAGCTGTTTTTTGTTGAATCTATAACTGGATACTTCACTAAAGTCAGTAGTATGAAGAGTTCTCCTTTGGGTACATTTCCTATCATGTTCTATATGGTCACACTATGTAAGTAGGGACACTTTTGTATTTATTTCAATTTTTTCTGGCTTCATTTCACTTTCTTACCTCATTTCAGTGGGTGGAACCTCTAGTACTATTTTAAATAAAGGTAACAGTGGTTGTTATTTTCTTTTTCCCAGTATTTGGGGGAAACAATTTTTTCCCAATTAAATATGATTTTAGCTGTGCAGGTTCTCATCTATTCTTTATCAAGCTGGGAATGTGCTCCACTTAACTTTCTGGAAGGTTTTTATTCTTCATCATGAATAGGTGCTGGATTTTGTTAGGTGCTTTTTCTGTGTCCATTCATATCTGATTTTTCTTCTTTGGTCTAGTGATGGATTGATTGCATTGTTTGTTTTCAAATACTGAAGCAGCCTTGTATTTTTTTTTTTGGCTTGCTTTCTGTTGCTATGACTAAACACTCTGGCCAGGAGGAACTTGGGAGAGGAAAGGGTTTATTTCACTTTATAGTCGACCACTGAGGGAGCCAAGATAGGAATTCCAGCAGGGACTTGAGGCAAATTCACAGAGGAACGCTGCTTGCTGCTTTACCAGGCCCATAGTTAACTAGCCTTCTCACACAGATCAACTGTACAAGGGATGTGTCACCTGTCAACAATGGGCTGGGTCCTCTTACACCAACCAACAATCAAGACAGCAGCCCCCACACTCCCTGACTTCCCCAGGCCAATCTGATTTGACAGTCCTTCAGTTGAGATTCCCTTTTCGGGTGACCCTAGGCTGTGTCACGTTGTCAGCTGAAGCTAAGACAACACCTTAAATGTTTCCTAAATGGTCTCAGTGTACAACGCTTGTAATCTCTCACTCCAGTTCCTAAAATATTTTGAGGACTTTCACGTCAAGGTTGACAGAAGTTACTGGTCTGCAGTTTCCTTCCTTCTGAAGTCCTGTTTTCTGAATTTTCATGTCACGCCAACACCATCCTCATCAAATGGGTTGATGTTTTCCTTCTCTTTCTTTCTTGGGAGAAAGTGATGCAATTTCTGTGTGTTGTGTAAGAGTATCACGGAGCCAATTGGACCCAGAAATCTCTGAAAAGAGATTTTTCATTCTGAGTTTGATTTCTTGTGGTTTTAAGATAGTCTTATCATGTTTCATCTTGTCTGGTTTTTGGAAATTCCTGATTTTTTTTGAGAATTTGGTCATTTTTTTCTAAATTCTCACATTATAAGGCAAAGTTTTTCACCATATTCCTTTATTGACTTTCAGTTTCTGCAAGATCTATAGTTATGTCCTCCATGTCTTGACATCATGATTTGTGTCTATCTTCTCCTTTTGTTTTTACTTAGTCTTATTAGGGAATTTATCAGTTTTTTCTATTTGTTTATTTCCCCTAAGAGAATTTATATTTATTTGTCAAAATTTTTATGGACAGCTTCTTTGAAATTCTCATCAAATAATCTTAATTTCTGATTTCCATTGATGATAATCTGTTGCCTTTTATTATTTAAGATGTGTTTTTCTTGACAGAAGAGTGACTTTTTGAAAAATATTTATTTTTAATCGTATGTGTGTGTTGTGTGTGTAGTGCTGTGTGTGTTGTATGTGTTGTGTATATAGCATGTGTGTGTGTGTGTGTGTGTGTGTACACATATATGTACGTGTGCTGGGTATACTTACATGAGTGTAGGTAACCGCAGAGGCCAGAAAAGGGTGTCAGATCCCCTGGAGGTGGGGCTTATAAGCTGTTGTGAACTATCTGACATAAGTACTAGGAACTGAACTTGGTCCTCTGTAGGAGCATCGTGGGCTTTTTAAAACTACCCGAGCCATCTCTGCAGCTCTAAGTGATGTTTTTAAATCATATTCTGCTATATTAGAGACACTGGATCCTATTGAGGTCTTTTATTTTGGCATGTTGCCACTGTGTTTGTCAGACATGTTGACTTTGGTCTGTTTTTGTGAGTTGTGGTTCCAATGATTTAGTAATTTTCACTGCATTTGTGACAGGTTTTTGTGTGTGTGTGTGTGTGTGTGTGTGTGTGTGTCTGCTGGTACTGCTGGAGGTGGCAGCAGTGGCTCTTCAGACCAGAATGCTAAGTGTATCTTAGAAGCAGAGTGACTTCTCCCCCTGTTGTCACGTGGTGTCTCATGAGTCTAGGCGAGACAAGGCAGTCAGCCCTTGAGCCTCCTGCGTGTCCTGTCTGCTTGATTTTGATGACACTGTCCAGAAGGGAAATAAGCTAGGCCTGTGGAAACAAACAGGCTCCATTCCTGTCCTTGGCCAATCCTTTGCCACTCTGTCTCCGGTGAGCCTGACTTTTGCTAGACATGCTAGTTTGTACTTCTTCTAAGTGTCTTAATGACCTTCTGCCTCTTTCACCACATCACTTAGACTTCAGATCCTGGATATTGACAGGCGGCCGTGTACTAAATTTAATTTTACCTTAATGTTTAATGCAGAAGAGAAATGGAACATGGAGAGGGAGTAGATGGTGGGGGAGCAGTTACACCGTTGCCAAATACAGCTTTTCACTTAGCTCTCTTCTGTGATTCATTGATCTCTTTCCCACGTACCCCATTCCCAAGAAAAGGTGTCCTTTTTGTTTTTTTTTTTAATTACTGGCTAAAGAAGCAGCCAAGATAGGCTCTGCCCTCTAGTTACTTAGAAAGCCAATGAGCTTCATACAGCAAGCTCCCTTATCCAGTCATGGAACTCACTGGGGTTACTATTGTGTGTAAAAGAAGAGGAAAAAACCCTGGCCATTTGAAGATTTCCCACTCTTAATCATTCCTGCTGTCTTGTGGGGAAGAGCGAGTCCATGTTGAGAGCACATCAGGATTCATTCACCAATGCCTACTTGAAGTTGTGGTGCTTGTACCTCCAGCTTGTAAAGAGCACAGAACACATCTACCACCAGTGTATTTATCAAATGTGCAAAGTAACCAAAATGTCTTGTCACTTGTGCATTATTTCTTAACACATACAAGCCAATGTCAATATCTAGTAAATGTCGTCCTTTAGTGGCAAGGACCAATGGAGGGTACTGGATAATGTAATGTAAATGGCCTGGCGGCAACCGTGGTAATCACCATTTGTTAAGTGACTTAACAGAGATATCATGCCCTACACCACACAACTCTTGCAATTATGGATTATGTTGTGTTAACCTAAACACAAAGTTATCCTGGTGGGTTTAGTATGACCACACAAAATCCCTTTAAAAATGGGAGCTTTATCTGGCTGGTGGCAGAAGAGAAAGTCAGAGAGGGGAATTTTATGCACCGTGCCTGACCTAAAGACGGAGACACATGTGGTAGGCTATATGTACAGCATCTCCAGGGGCTGAGAAAGACCCCTTGCCTGTATGGAAACCTGGGCCTCAGCTCTACAACCTCAAGAAACTACACCCTCAACAGGGGCACAGCTTGAACTGATCTGAAGAATGCAATCAGTATGGCAGACCATCCTCTGAAAAATGGAAAGCTAAAGTTAAATATATATATATATATTAAGTATGTGTGCGTGCATGCGTGTGTGTGCATGTGTGTGTGCACTTATGGAGGAGAAGGTCACCTTTGGGTGTTCTTCCTCACCTGCCTTTTGCCTTGTTTTCTTGAGGCAGGTCTTTCATTGGCCTGGATCTCTCCCACCAGGCTAGCCTGGTAGATCGTCAAGCCCTAAGGAGCTGCCACATCCCCAGTGAGAGGATAACAGCCCCGCCTGGCATTTTTGCTTTCAAATGGTTTCTGAGGCAGCAAACTCAGATTTTAGTAAGTGGAGAGCAAGCACTTCATTGACTGAGCCACGTCTCCAGCCTAAAGTTACATTAGTTTAACAAAGCAGTTCTATCTAATCAAGCATCTCCTTCCACTCCCAGTTCCTATAACCCCTCTCTCTGTGGTGTCAACAGAATCAACCAAAACCAGCCTGCTCAGAAGCCACATAGCCGCCTCCAAGAGCTGCAGTTACACCAAGGACAGCTCCAGCCCCAGCAGCTGCGTCACCACTGCTCTGAGTGACAGAGGCAAGCACAAGAGGGTCCCTACCCCAGCAAGTCCCATTCATCTTCTTTTTGCCCACTGTTCTATGCCTGAAAGACATGGGTAGGATCTGTTGGGGTTAATAATAAAAAAAGGCCACACTTAAAGTGTTACAGATTCCTCCCACAAAGGCTGGCTTGGTCAGGAATACCTACTTAAGTGCACTGCATTTTCCTAGGGCTAGATTTGGGCTACTTGTGTCTGGGTGTTTGGCACACTTGTGGCTGCTCACTCGACTACCATGTCAAAAGAAATGTTTGCTACTATGTCCTTTAATTCTGAAACTCTTGCCACCCAGTCAACCTCTCTCTCGTTCCAGCTGTCAAACTTGTAAGGCTAAGTATGAAGAAGGTAGAACTTGTCCACTCAGTGACTAATTATGAGATGACTTTTCTTAAAACAATAAATTGAATCCTATAGTGCACTCTCTACAGTTCAAACAGTTAGTTACTAAATCCTGCGCCCAAAACACAGTCCCTTATGTAGTGGAAGCACCTGAGTGACAATTGTGCCCCTGCATTAACTTGTCGTGGTTGAGTCAGACTCTGCTTCAGGGCCACTGTGTGGGGGACCTTTCAACCTAGCTTGCATGTCCTCAGCCAGACATATGCAGCCTGCTAGCTTGCATGTTCTCAGCCAGACACATGCAGCCTGCTAGCTTGCATTTCCTCAGCTACCTACATGCACGCATAAATCCATTCATTATGGGACTTGGCACATGACGACTAGAATACCATTTCTTAAGCATTTAACCAACGCACACCTCGCCTGCTTCCCTTCTAGCTGCTGCTAACTCAGTGAAGGACTACTCCTTTCCATTTAGAAATCCAAGGCTATAGAAGGATATACATTTAAAACCCCAAATACTAATTTCAAAATTTGAACTTAACGATTCCACAGACTCTAACAGTCTTTGGTTTCCCACACTAAGCTGAAAAACTATGAAAAAGTGTCCGGATTGAAAATGTCGATCAAATCCCTCTGCTAGTAGTTGTGGGGGGCCTGATGCTGAGCCATCGCTGGTAAATTGTAGTCTTGTTAAATGTTTTAAATGTGGATTTTGAAGAAACGGACTGTGTGTGTGTGTGTGTGATTCTTCTGTGGAGAGAGCGCTCACCGCGTGGGAGGTGGGGAGCAAGTGGGTAAGTCAGGGCTGTGTCACCTGGGCCTGGGGCTCTAGTAGATGCAGCTAATGCATTTTGCCTGAAAGCCTGCTCTGGTGGGTTAAACTATGACCTCTGAAGTGTGGGCTGCCATTAGCCCTCCATATGAGCAAGAGTGATGGATCCTTGATGTCAGCCCCAATATATATATCGCTGCCATTTCACTCCACAGAAATGAGCATCCTGTGGATGAATAAGAACCTAGATGACAAATTGTCTGAAAGACTCGCCAGAAATGGAAGCCACGTTACTGACCACACGTGAGTGCTTTAATCTAAAGAGGACATTTTGTTCTGGTTTTGTTTGTGAACACCTAAATTGTGGGTTTTAAACTCTAGGGTCTTGTGTTCTTAGCTCTGCAGACGTGTCCTCTAAAAACTGGCTCCAAACCCACAGCCTGGTGGCCAAGAAGCTCACCATCATGGATGCCTTGGCTGGGACGGCAGTGCCCCACAATGCCACCTATGTCCCCATCCTGAATAAGCATGTTGTCTCCAAGGTCTTCGATGAGGTAATGTGATGGATTGTTTGTGTGCCCCCCCACTCCAAATGATTTTTTATTTTCTGCTCATATAAAAAAAGACCTGCTTTAATTTTTTGAGCGATTGTAGAAGAGGTATTTGTCTTGGAAGAAGATGTGTGTAGAGGCAGTAAATGAGGGAGAGAAGTGAGGACTCTCACGCATCCCTCCCTTCTGGGGAGGGAGGAACTGGCCTTCGCTGAGCTGGCGGTTTGTAGCTCCTTGCTGCTGTGGGGATGTGTGGAGCTGCAGAGCTGTTGAAATCTCCCCAGAGAACAAGTGGGCATCCAGAAACCTAGGGACCAAGGATGGGGGAGGAAGGAGGGCTTTGCCAGAGAGATGAGGCCCTTTCTTTTCCCAAGGTGAATGACACTTTCTCTATTAAAAAAGCCACCACAAGTGAGGAAAGAGGAGGCGTGGGGTGGGGGGACTGGATTTGAAGTGGTTGTACTCCTGGGTCATACTCTTGGTGTCTATGAACTCTTCATCTATGGCTTCAGCCAATCTTACATAAAAAGTTGCATCTGCACTGAGCATGTACATTTCCCCATTACTTCCTAACCATGTGATATAATAGCCACTTACACACCATGTTCTTTGTAGTGGGAGTTATGAATCACTGATGACTTAAGGAACACAGGGATGGAAAGAGGTTATGTGTGGAAACCCCTCCATTTTGCCGAAGGGTCTGAGAGTGTCAACAGTGGTGGAAGTATGTTCTGGAGCCAGTCCTTCCACAGCGAGAACAAGTTGTAATGAGAAGCTCCCTGTCTTCAGGGAGAGCAGTTTCTGAAACAGCTGCGCTAGAGCAGGATGTCAAACACAGAGGAGATGCGAATGCGAGGACCAAGGTCGGCTGGGAAATATAAAGAGGCGGAAAGTTCAAGTAGCAACCCTCAGGCTTTCCAGCTCTAAAGGGAATGACATCCCTAAAGGAACATCCTGAGATGCTTATGGTTGGGATGCTTGGTGTCTGCCTCAGGATGTCTAGATGGGACAGGGTGGCAGGGGGTAAGAGTGACTGGAGCAATTTTTAAATTGGGAAAAGGTCATCAAGGAGGACAGCTTATTGTGCAATTCTGTCTGTTTTTTTTTTCTTCTATATTTGAGATTTTCCACAAGAACATCTAGTGAAAAGGCTCTAACTGGCCTTGACCTCACTGGGGCTGGCATACTTAGAGCAGCCGACAGAGCAACGCGATTTTCTTCTGTTAGCCATTAGTCACATTAAAACTGTAACCAATGGAGGTCAGTGCCACCCTGCTGGCTGTTGTTCACCTTGGAGGTTGTGGGTGGCACTGGTTGCCCTGTTCTTTTTGCCTCAAGGCTCCAAAGGCAAAGTGAGTGAGCACTGACTTGTCTCTTCCAGGAAGTCTGGTAATGTTTTCTTCAAGTTCCATGTATTTCTTTTACTCATATATTTGGGATTTATTTGAACCAAACCTGTTTAATGACTTTCTCCTAGAAGTAGAATTTCCTTGGGCTTATATCATCTCTCCTTGTAAGTCTTCCAATGACTTGAGATACATTGGAATGGAAAGTTCTCAAAAGCACATGTAGCAGGCTAGGGGAATGCAAGCATATGATCAAAAGAAGAAGCCATAAAAGAATATTTATCCCCTAACTACATCGAAATGGACCAGGGCAGAGGAGGGGTGCCGGAGGCAGTGGATGAAGGCCAGGAGACAGGCTTTTCCAGACACGCACAGCAGGGCAGTTCCATGAACTTATGGTTCTGACCACTTATACAAGAGCGTGCAAGCTCAGACCAGTCCAAACTCCAGCATCGACAGGGGAGGTGGGCACAAAACCCTACCCTAGCTGAGGAACTATTGGCAACTAATAGATTCTGGAAGGGGGGTTCTTAGTTTTCTTTAAGTAATAGCCCCTGGTAGGTAGAACATGCTCCAGTGAATGGCCCCACACCCAAAAGTACATGAGCAACCCAAGTGGACTCAATAGACTTAGAAAAAAGTGAGGGCAGGTAGGGGAAGGGAGGGTTGGTCTGGGAGTTAGAGGAGGGGCATGCATGTTACCAAATTGCATCATATGAAACACTCAAAGAATTAATAAAAATGACATTCTGCATAAAAGTATATGAAGTAAAAAAACAGCTATAAGAAAATGTTTGTAGCATATACAATGAAGTAACGTCATAAGAACTACATTATTAATATACTTTCTGGAGTATATATCAGTATGTGTATAAATTGGTATTTAGCCTGTATGCACGCACACACACACACACACACACACACACACACACACATATCTTCACCATGAAGGTATACAGACATGATAAATATTTCAGTGAGAAATCTAAGATAAAGGGAGAAGAGCCAAAATGACATACAAAACTATTTAACTTTAGTAGTATATGAGGTAAGAAATATACAAAATTTGAAAACAAATTGGCTACCCCTCTTCCATCAAATTGAAAATATTTTAAAAAATATGAGAGCCAGTGAGATGACTTGGTGGGTGAAGTCACCTGCCACTAAACAGGAAGGAGGAGAGATGCTCCTGCAAGTCGTCCTCTGGCTTCTACGTATGTGTGGAGAAAGTAAAGCTTTAACTGAGTTTTAGGACTTTTGACTCTGTCTCGAGGAAAATAGGACAGATTTTTATCATGGCTTTTTGCTGCCTAAGTAAAAGGCAGTGTGGAGATGTGAGGCGGAGAAGCCGTGGCAATCAAGAGGCAAGTCCAGACACCGATGACTGGGTGACGACACCGGGCAGAGGTGGAGGCCGGTGTGAAGTCACATCAGTGGGACTGAATGGTGTGGGGCTGAGATGTCCAGAGATTCCCAAGACTGCACCCACACGAAGGCATCAGAAGCACACAGGGGGAGAAAGACCGTTTAATACACAGTCCTGGCAGGACTGGATATGCCACACAACAGAATGAAATTAGACCAGCAGCTCTCATCCTGGAGAAACAGCAATTCAAAGTGGATCAACGTCCTCCATTTAAAATGCAAAACGCCAGAAATGCCAGAGGAAAATGTAGGGGACGCATTTCAAGTCATAGGCACAGTCAAGACTGTTCTGGACAGGACTCCAGCAGCACAGGAGATGGGCCCAAGAATAACAAATGGGATTACGTGAGATTAAAATGTTTCTTCACATCAGAGAAAACCATCATCAGAGCAAGCACACAACCCACAGAGTGGGGGGAAATTTTTGCTGTACTTCAGACAAAATTCAGTTATACTTTAAATAGGAGGTTGATGCCTACAGTATATAAAGAGCTGAAACAATAAAAAAAAATGAAGCAGTCTATTGAGAAATGGGATCATGAAATGAAGTTAACTAAACAGGAAACAGAAATGGACAAAAAATATTTTTAAAAACCCTAAACATCCTTAACCACTAGAGAAATGCAAATTAAATTAAAACCACTTTAATAGTTCACTCTCACCCCAGTTAGAATAGCTCACATCATAAAAATAAATGACCCTAAATGCTGGCAAGGATGTAAGGATGGGGGACCCTGAATCACGGCCAGGGGGAGGAGGTGGTGGAAATGGTCCTCAAAAAATTCAAAATAGGGCTATGATATGCCCTGAATATAAAAACCCAGAGCACTTCATATCCTACCAGAGAGATGCCTGTAGCTCCATGCTTATTGCTGCTATATTTGCAACATCCAGGAAACGGGATCAGCCTAGGTGTCAATCAATAGATGAGTGGATAATGAGAACGTGGCATGTATAATAATTGGTATATTACTCGGATGTTAAAGAAAAATGAAATTTGTGAGAGATGGATGAATCTGGAGAGTATTATATTAAGTGGCATGACCCAGACTCAGAAAGACAAAAATCACATGTTCTCATATGCAGATCCTGTATCAGTTACTTTCCTGTGGCCGTGATAAAGGCCACGCCCGAAGCAACTTAAGAATGAGACAGTTTTGGCTTATGGTTCCAAGGGATGAGTCCATTGTGGTGGGGAGGCACGGCTCAGCAGCAAGCCGCGCACAGCAGGCATGGCCAGAGCAGGAAGCTGGGAACTCCATCCTTTACTGCAAGCACAAAGCAGAGACAACAACAAGTACAACAAAATGCAAGTGGTAATAATGCTTTTTATTTCAAAGCCCGCCTCAAACGACATACTTCCTGTAGCCAGGCCACATCACCCAAATCTTTCCAAATAATGACACTAACAAGGAACCAAAGTACCGAGACTGTGGGGGGCATCTCATCCAAACCACCATCGATCCTGACTTTTAATATTTACAGTATGTAAATAAAGGGATGTGAGAAGAAATACAAACTATGAGACTAGATAGGAGACGCTAGGTAGGAGAACGTCATCAAGGAAGGACAGAGGGGCCAGGAGAGCACAAAGATGCACACGACAGGACACGTAAGGGGGCTGCTGCAGATGGGAGGAGGGAAGAGGGCAACAGAGTGCCCGAGAGAAGAGGGGAGGAGAAGTAACAAAAACAAAATCAGTTTTGCTTGAAAAATACCACAATGGAACTGCTACACTGTATGCTAGTATAAGCTAGATTCCAGACTTGGTTGTTTCAACAGAAACATTCAGGAGGAGCAGGAGTTAGGATCCTGCTATTTAGAAGAACATTCTAGTATTTCACTTCCATAGAAAGCAAGGCCAAAGAGAAGGTGATGGACATCTCCCCATTGACACTTGTGTTTGGCACCTTCTGTGGTGCCGTCCATTCCCATCCCAAGTATACAGACAAGATAGTGCAGTGCCCAGCTAATTCACCCTTCATCTCTAACAGAAGGGCAGGAATTAGATGATGATAGAGGTAGACCATAATGCATTTCAATCTCATCTCCAAAACAGAGTTTATGTCTTTACATTTTTTAACTTTTATTTTGACAAATCATAACCTTATTGTTTACAGGGCATAATGTGATGACTTGATATCCGTTTACAATGTGACATGATTAATCCAAGCCAATTAGCATATCTAACACCTTGCTTACCTGTGATGTTTTTAAAAACGTGTATATGCATATGTGCTTGTATGTATGTACATGTAAGTAGAGTGCCCACAAAGGGCAACGGAAGGCACCTGGCATAGTTGCCATAGTGTCAGCCACCTGACATGGTTGTGGAGGGCTGAACCAGGGTCTTCTGCAAAACAAAGCACTTGCTCTTAACTACCAAGCCATCTTTTCAGCCCCCGGTATTTTATTTTTTTTTAAATGATGAGAGTGCATTTTTTTTAATGATAGAGACTCTAAAAAGTGGAGCTCCTAGACATAAGGTGGAGTGCTGGCTCCAGAGGCTGCAGGAGGGAGCGGAGAGGAGGACACTGGGGGCTGTTGATCAAACGGTATAAGGTTTTAGACAGATGGGAGGGATTGATTTTGAGATCTGTTGCACAGCAGTGCGGCTTCAGTAGTAAATAATGTAGTGTGCATCGCAAAAGGACTACAAGAGTAAACTCCAAATGCCTTCTATTTGTACCTTTTGTTCCCTAATAGTTCCTTAGACTGGGAGAGAGCCTCAGCTATAAATGGGAAGAATAGAAAAAGAATATGCTAAAATGTCTCCTAGCTTATTAGAGAGATTTTTTTTAATTTGCCATGATCATTTTGTGGAAAAGATGATGGAACTGGCAAGCAGATGTGTCACGTCCACCTCGACCAGCAAGAAAGACACAACATTCGGGCTCTTCTATATGCAGTTTATTCAGGAACCTTGAACAATCTTCT
>LOEQ01011600.1:39204-49619 GCA_001685075.1 Bramus lutescens
GGCCAGGCAGTGCTTAAATGAATACAATTTGTGTGTTGTTATTTAGGGTGTTAATCTAGCCATGCGAGAGCTGGGTGGGACAAAAAGCAGGCCCGCTCCCCTTATCACTACAATGCCTTATTAGGGTGTGGTCAATAATGAGGGAAAAGGAAGAAGCAAACAGTGACTATAAGGTGGCTCATTATTAAACTGGCATGGCTACAACAAAGAAGAGCAACTGCTTGTATTTCACCATGGAATTAAAGTAGGTTCAGAGAACTAGCCCACTTTGAACATTCTATTAGAATGTGAGATAGATGGGAGGATATTATCTTTCATCACAGTCTCATACTTCTGGGTCTTGTCATTTTTCCCATTTAAACAATCCCTTTGGATCCATGGAATACATACAGCATGGCATTTCACTGAGACTGTGTTGTAGAATATTAATTTAAGGTATATTACATTTGTTTATTCTGTGGAAAATGTTTTAATGATGTAAAGACGAATTGCATTCTTTTATGTTTCATTTTTTTAATGCTGTGAAGCTGTGCTACTTTGCTGTCTAAACCTCCTGATTGGTATAATAACATGCTGAATGGCCAACAGCAAGGCAGGAGAAAGGATAGGTGGAGCAGGCAGGCAGAGAGAGTAAATAGAAGAGATCTGGGAAAAATAGAGATGGAACGAGAAAAGAAGCATGAGGACATCAGGGACCAGTCACCCATCCACACAACTATGCAGCAAGCCAAGGAGTATGCTGCAAAAAATGCATACAGAAATAAGAAAAGGAAAAAGCCCAGAGGAAAAGATAGAGGGATAATTTAGGTAAAACTGGCTAGAATTAAGCCAGGCTAAGATCAGGCATTTATAAGTAAGGATAAGCCCCATGTATTTGTTTAGGGGCTGGGTGGTGGTCTTCCAAAAGATCAAAGAATAAAGAGTTCAAAGAGTAAAAACAATGAGAGGGAAGAAAAAGGCACAATCTTGGCTTAGAGTCTGAAGCATAGCCCAGCCTGATACTGGGAGCAGCATGCAGCTGATAGTGCTCTAAAATACGGTGTTTCCAAGGCTTTCTAGGCAATAGAGGGACCACAAAGCAGATAAGGCTATGCAAATCTGGGAAGACACAAGTTGTTTCTCTTATAAGCCACCTCTTGTACCTTTCATATCCACCCACATATATACTTCAGTGTGGGGCTTCTAGGTTTTAAGAAATAAGTCCTTCATCTTATCCCTGAGAAAGGAAAGGTACCGTATCAGGCAACAGCTCTTTCTTTAAGATGACAGCCACATACAACCTTCGGACAAGTAAGTCTCTAACAATAGAAATCCCCTCTGGTGTTTTTAATGCTTCTAAAATATTTGACGGTGTGTTTTTCAAGGTATTTTAATTGGAAGAATTGTTCTCAATAAGGTATCAGCATCCTTAATTGCACTAGCTTTATTGGAACGAGGCAGATGCTTATCAACTCATGATTGTCCTGTACAAGTCAACAAGAAGAGAGTCCTGTGAATTCTTTACATTTGCAAACACTCCTCGCCCAGTTATAAGCTCAACCTGCCTTGTAAACAGGGTTTTCTTAACTCCTATAATTTCTTTTTCTTTCTTCCTACTTTCCCAATGACATGACAAACACAAATGGTCATGCAGTTCTCACGTGGTTTAATTCAATAAAAATATTAATATTTTCCAACAGAATGGGTAACCACCTCTACTACTAGACCCAAGGTTCTTAACCTCCAGATCTTACAACTTCAGTTTGCAAATGCTGCAAGTGGATCACCAGAAGGGGGGGTGGATAGTTGTTGAAGAAACAGATATAAGCTATAGATCACACTTTATGGTAGATTACAGATGGGCTTACAAAGAGTATGAAAAATAGATTTAATGGACACTATTAAATATTATGCAGCATGAAGCTAACAAATATGTAATATAAAACTAATATTTGAAAGAAAAGGACTTGGAGCTTAGTATAATATCTGTTAAATAATATGAATTTTCATTCTCTTTCAACTAACCGTGCTAAGGCATTTCTTGAGAAACTTTTTCTCAATTGTTGTGGTGTTTGGAGATCACCGGCAATGTTTGGCAGCTGAATCCCTTGGCCTGGGGTCTGTATAGCCTTTCTCCCTAAAAGGTAGTTCATTATGGAGGAAGCTGTTATTTCACTCCTAAGGTTCTGCTCTCTGAAGCCACTGAGGGGGCATTACAGCTTTGGCTCATTGCTTAGTACAGATTTACATTGAGTGCAGTCTTTAAATTCTCTCATAGCATATTTAGTGCTTTATAGTTCCCAGTTAAGTCAGGTTAAAAAGATAGAGAATTTATGTGGTTACTTTTCATCCTTTTTTTCTGCTAAAATCTGTGTTGTTAATCTTCAAACAGAAGCAATGACAGCAATGACAGAGTACCTGGCCTACAGTTCTGGTAGTAACAGGGCTTGGCCATTCCCACTGATTAGGTTTATATGTTTTTAGTGCTTTTTCTAATTGATACCAATCCCTTTAATGTCAAACTATATTATTACTTGTGTTAAATTGTGGAATTATTTCATTTTGTTATTTTATATCCATTCTCACAACTCTTACCAATTTTCATCATTGTTTTTCTTTAGTCATCCAGTGAGTTTTTAAAATTTAAGTGAACAGTTTGCATGTGTGTTTGTGATTTTTTGTGGGTGTTTGTGTGTTGATGTAGGAGGCCCTTCTGTATTTGTGTTGCTTTCATTGGTTATTGAAGAAACTGCCTTGGGCACTGGGACTTGTTTCTATTGCATGTACTGGCTTTTGGGGACCCTAGTCTATTTGGATGCACGGCTTCCTAGGCCTGGATATAGGGGAAGGGTTTTGGACTTCCCACAGGGCTGGAGGGGGAGGGAGGAGGGTGAGTGGGGGAGTGAGAGGAGAATGGGAGGAGGGGGGAGTGAAAATTTTTGAATGGAAAAAATATTTAAAAAAAAAGAAACTGCTTTGGCCTAGTTGATAGAGCAGTACTTATGTATGTGGGGAAAACAGAACAGAATTCTGGGAGTAAGAATGCAGAGACAGACAGACACCATGGTTTTCCTGCCTGAGACAGATGCTGGTTAGACTTATGCCATTAAGCCACAGTCAAGTGGCGATACACATTAATGGAGATGGGTTAAACTAAGATGTCAGAGTTGGCCAAGAAGAGGTTAGATGTAATTGGATAGGCAGTAATTTAATTAATACAATTTGTGTGGTTATTTCAGGTGTAAGATAGCTGGGTGGTGAGACAGCAAGCAGCCCACTCCTTTGGCTGTGGGACATGGCCCACTCATTCATACTACAGTTTGTTTGAGTTTGTGTATGTACAGAGGTTCATATATATGCAGGTATACATATAGGTGTGCATACACTTGAAGGCTGAAGATTGAGGTTTAGTGTCTTTCACAATATCTTTCCATTTTTTTCCATTTTATTGTGTGTATGTGTGTCAAAGTTCTTGTGTGGAGGTTACTGGACAACTGTGGGAATTGGTTGTTTCTTTCCAACATGTGGGAAAACTAAACTCAGGTCATTTGGCTTGGCACCACATGCCTGAACACATTGAGTCATATTTCCAGCTCTCCACCTTATTTGCTGAGGCAGGATCTCTTACTGGAGCTCATCCATTTGGTTAGTCTGGGTGCCCAGCAAAGTCTAGGGAATCTTCATATCTCCGCTTCCATGTGCTGGGATTATCCACACCTGGCATTGTACTTTGGTCTGTGTAACACGAGGGGCCTGCTTGTTGGGATTTATGTCCTGCCCAGTTCCCCACAGCTGGCAAGCCCCAAAGAAAGTCACACAGAGATCCCCATAAGATTATAAACTGATTGGCCCATTAGCTCAGGTTACCTATTAGCTCTTATCATTTACATTAACCCATTATTCTGATCTATGTTAACCATTTGGCTCAGTACCTTTTTCAGTGGGGCAGATCACATCCTGCTTCTTGGTGGTCTGGGCTGGACTGGGGGTAATGGGCTTCCTCCTTCCCAGCATTCTCCTGTTCTACTTCCTGTCTGGTTTACCTGCCTATACTTCCTGCCTTGTCAATCAGTGTTTTAATAAAATACATGATTGACAGAATACAGACAATTTCCTGCACCAGGTCCAGACATCATAAACTAGTCCTAAACTTCCCAACCAACCCTTTACAGCTAAGCCATTTCCCAGTCTGTCCGTCTTTTTGAAGTTCATTCTTATTTTCATTTTCAATGAAGTTTACTCAATACTTGATCTTAACTGAAAGTTTAGAAGTAATTATTGAATTTTATTTTTAATTTATGTGTATGACTTTCTGTAAGGAACATCTATGCACACATTTATGTGAAGATTATTCATGTCTGACTGTATTTGTTCTTTATGGTATGCTGCCCAGATCTTACCTTGTAATTTTTACCCTAATTGTTAATGTCAGCAAGCAGCCATCAGCCTTTGAAATGTTAAGTGGTACAAAGGGAACTAAGAATGCAGAAGACAGGACAAGTCTTCCTTAGGGAAGAACACATGAATTATTAATCCACTATCAAATGGTCGTACATGAAAACATAAATACAAAAATCACATGAACTGAGTAAGTGGTACTTATGTATTTAAGATGAAACACACACACACACATGCACGCACACACAAGACAAAAGTTAATGAAAAATGATCCTGAATTTGAAAGAGAGAAAGGAGAGAGTGAGTTTATGGGAGGTTGTGAAGGTGTGGAAGGGAAGGAGAAAATGATCTATGTATAATATGAAAAATAGAAGAAATAATTAAAAACAAGTTGTAGATGTATTTTTCTCCATGAAATATTCTAACAGCAAATTCTGGTCCTTTAAATGTTTTGGTTCAGTCTTTCCCTTGAGATTTTGTAATTTTGTTTTGAAATTAATTTGTAGTGTGCCATTATGTTGGTGTCAGCTGTACTGGTTGCTACTTATGTGCTAGAACCTTCTGCTGTCATTTCATGTGCATCAAGCAGTTCATTTCCACAGCTTCACTAATGGTTGTTACTGGTGTCTCTAGTTCTCTGTTCAAAGAAACAAAGTTGCAGGCAGATGAGATAACTTACTCCAGGTCACAGGGTCATACAACAATGAGGCTGGAAATCAATCTCTGGGGCAATCCGGCTCTTGGGATATATTCTCAGTTGCTATATGCTGCTTTCTTATATGAAGTGACAGGATTATACTTTTCAAAAAAATTTAATGGACTTTGGCACTGGAGATATCAACAGCGTTTGCTATAAACTATTTTGGTTTATCTATGATTAGTTGATTTGTTTCATTAATATGAAAAGTAAGAGCTAATTGAACCACATAGAGAAGGTGTACTATGTAATAACTAGATCACTCAGATAATGTGCTGTGTTTAGAGAGATGAATGCAAGAAAAAAAATGTTTAAAGTTTTGTCTTTATTTCCAAATAGATGCAATGCTGTCATTTGTGTGTGTGTGTTTGTGTGTGTGTGTTTAGGTACTCAAAGTGTCAAAATTTTACTGTAATTGGCTTTGTAAAAAGTTCTATGTATAGAATCAATCTTGTTAAACACAAATAGAAACAACATGCAATAAACAAATCTAGACACTTTACATTTCAAAAGCAACAGGTTCAGTTTCTGGCTGATAAGGCACCTATTAAAACAGAAGATCTTATGGCTTGTTTTCATAGGCAGATAGATGATTGATCTCTCAGGACTTATTTTCAGTCAGTAATGTTTATATTTTGGGAATATGCTTGTAAAGTATTTAAGGAATGCTTTCAGCAGGAGAGATTCTGATTATTTTATCCCTACTTGCACCTTTTAAACACCGTTTTGAACAGCAGATGTTTGAATTCAGCCAACATAGGATTTAAATCATTTTTTCATTATTTATAGCTTAATATTTAGAAACCTCACTGTAGCAAGCCTTGTTGTTGGCCATCATCTCACAAATAATGACTTCTTAGCTTTAGCTTAGGCTTGTCCCACTAGTTCTTATAACTTAACCCAATATATTAATCTACATTTGCCTTGTGACTTTTTTTTATTTTTCTTTGATTCTGTATGTCCAACTCCCTCCATGTCTCATTGGTGTCTCCTGCACAACTAGATTCATCTCCCACTTCCATTCTCTTTTCCAAGAAGTCCTGCCTATTCCTCCTGCCTAGTTGTGGGTCATTCTGCTCTTTATGAAACCATTCACAGTAATATTTCTTCATACATTGTACAAATATCCCACAACCCCTCACCTTAGGAAAGAAAGGAAGATCACCATTTTAAAACACAATGTATTTCATAATTGCCTCTGTGAGTACAAGTAGAAGCCATGTCTTTTGTCTGCAATGCATGTTTCATTCATCCAAGTAAATGTGGCATTGTGATCCCAGCTGTTGGCCTTCACCTTTCCTATGCTGCTCTCCCTTTAAAGAGAGTCAATAAGCTCCAATTTTTTAAACATGGAAATGAAATAATGCTTTAATATATTTAAAAGTTCTTCTGCCTGTCAGACAGTTATTTCTTTTTAAGACCACGTTGTACAGTATTCTTGGTGTCCCAAGGATGTTCGAGAGGAGAAATTATACAGTGTTATTTTTATTTATTAGTGTGATGTGCCATCCTGAAATGTGACCTTTTTTTGCAGAAACTCTTTTTGGAATGGATTGGAAAGACAGCATAAATGTCAATTTTTAAGAACACTAGTAAAATACCAATTCTTTGAATTCTTTCCACAGCTGAACAGAATGACATGTTCATTCTAGACCTCTTACTTTTCACATACAGAAACAAAGTGAAGCAGAAACTATAAGAACCCAACACTTTGTAAGATTTTGTTTCAGGTTTTGATTTTTGTAGGTGTATAGTGATATTAATTTTATCCTTAAGAATATTACAAATGTCTCCAATAAGCAGCCACACAGTTCCTCCCAGCTTCTAGTATGATATATATTTTAATCTACCATAAATGTCATTTCAAATTGATAAATTTGAAACATAGTTACTAGAAATTTAAAATTTTTCACATGATCATCACCAATATTAAACGTTACTTGTGGAGGGTTTTCTATTTTTTCTCTTCCTCAAAATAGTTTAGCAATCTACATTAAAAATGAACACCCAGGAAAAACCAAGCTCCATGGGAGTGGGAGCTGGGAGCCCATTCAGTCCAGGACACTGGTGGATCATGATTGAACCAGCGACCTGGTCCAGAGCAGTCCTGAGACAGCAAACTCCACCAGAACAGTGTACAGGGGAGTAACTGATAAGCAAGTGAGCCAGAGCCAGAGACTGCTGAGTGTCTGGACATGAATCTGGGACCTTGAAGGGAGTAGTCCTAAGCCAGGACCCCTGTGGGTCTGGGCGTGAGTCTAGGACCTCCAAGGAACTAGGCCTGAACCAGAAACTCTGCTGGTCTGGGCATGAATCTGGTACCTCTGAGGGAGTAGGCAGGAACCAGAGATCTATGCCGGTTCAGGCGTGAGTCTGGGACCTCAGAGCAAATAGGCCTGAGCCAGGACCTCTATGGGTCTGGGCTTTGGTCTGGGATCCCAAGGGAGTAAGCCTGAGCCAGGTCCTTTGCAGGTCTGGGCACACCTGAGCCTGGAAACTACAAGGGAGTAGACGGGAGCCAGAGACCTTTGCAAGATCAACCCCAAACCAGGAACCTCTGTAGGAATGGATCTAGACCAGAGCCATTTAATGAAACATGTCTGAGCAGAAAAACTAGGCTAAAGCACGCACGAGATAGCAAACTCCAATGGAGCAGAGAAAAGCTCAGGAGTGCTGAGTGATCTCCAGGAACACAGAGTGACCAATGGGGTAACTACGACTGTGGCATTGACTGTACCATGAGGAACAACCATCTGAACCTTGGATTCCCTGGAACCTAGAAGATTAATTAACAAAATCACAGACAGCCACAACCACACCTAATAGAGGAAAATATGAGTAGAAAAGGTGAAAACATACAACACCACAAAGAGCAACACAACACCAGTAAAACCTAAAGACCCTACAATAGCAAGACTTGAACAACCAAATATAGATGAAGCAGAAGAAAATGACCTAAAATATAACTTCAGGAGAATGTTTGAAACCCTTAAAGAGAAAATGAAAAATCCCCTCAAAAAATGGAGAAAAGATAAACAAAAGATTGGAAGACATCAGTAAATCCCTTAAAGAAAACCAAGAAAAAAACAATCAAATATGAAAGAAACTATTCAAGACTTGAAAACTGAAATAGAGACAATAAAGAAATGACAAGCTGAAAGAATCAGAGAAACAGAAATCATGAGAAAATGATCAGGAACCACAAACGCAAGCATGAACAGCAAAAACAAGAGATGGAAGAAAGAATCTCAAGCACTGAAGATACAATAGAAGAAATAGACTCATCANCCACAAAGAGCAACACAACACCAGTAAAACCTAAAGACCCTACAATAGCAAGACTTGAACAACCAAATATAGATGAAGCAGAAGAAAATGACCTAAAATATAACTTCAGGAGAATGTTTGAAACCCTTAAAGAGAAAATGAAAAATCCCCTCAAAAAATGGAGAAAAGATAAACAAAAGATTGGAAGACATCAGTAAATCCCTTAAAGAAAACCAAGAAAAAAACAATCAAATATGAAAGAAACTATTCAAGACTTGAAAACTGAAATAGAGACAATAAAGAAATGACAAGCTGAAAGAATCAGAGAAACAGAAATCATGAGAAAATGATCAGGAACCACAAACGCAAGCATGAACAGCAAAAACAAGAGATGGAAGAAAGAATCTCAAGCACTGAAGATACAATAGAAGAAATAGACTCATCAGTCAAAGAAAACATCATATCTAAAAACACCTTAACCCAAAATATTATTGAAATATGGGACACCATGAAAAGGCCAAATCTTAGAATAACAGATAAAGAGGGAGAAAGAGTTAAACTTTGAAACACAGAAAATGTATTTAACAAAATCATAGAGGAAAACTTTCCCAACCTAAAGGAAAATATGCCTATAAAGATACAAGAAGCTTACAAAACACCAAAAAGATTGTATCAAAAAAGTTCCCTTGCCACATAATAATCAAAAGACTAAACACACAGAGCAAAGAAACAATATTACAAGCTGCAAAAGAAAAGGCCAAGAAACATATAAAGGCAGACCTATCAGAAATACACCTGACTTTTCATTGGAGACAATGAAAGCTAGAATGTCATGATCAAGCATTATGCAGACATTAAGAGACCACAGATGCCAGCCCAGGCTACTTACCAAACAAAACTTTCAACCACCATAGAAGGACAATACAAGATATTCCATGACAAAACCAGATCTAACCAACACCTAGTCACAAACCAAGCCCTACACAACACTATAAGGAAAACTCCAACCCAAGGAAGTTGGCTACACCAACAAAAACACAGACAATTGATGGTCTCATAGCAGCAAATCCCAAAGAAGGGGAAAATACACAAATTAACATCACCAACAATGGAAACTAAAGTAACAGGAGATAGCAATCACTTAATATAAATGGACTAAACTCATCTATAAAAAGACACAGGCTAACAGATTGGATAGAAAAACAGAATCCATCCTTCTTCTATATACAAGAAACATATCTCAATCTCAAAGACAGACATCGTCTCAGAGTAAAGGGTAGGGAAAATATTCCAATCAAATGGACATAAGAAACAAGTGGGTGTAGCTATCATAATATCTAACAAAATATACTTCAGCCTAAAATCAATAAAAGAGACAAAGAAGGTCATTTCATATTAGTCACAGGAAAAACCCATCAAGAGGAAATCTCAATACTGAACATCTATGCCCCAAATACAAGAGTACACTCATATGTAAAAGGAACACTTCCAAAGCTTAAGTCATACAATAAAACCCACACAGTAATAGTGGGAGAATTCAAGACTCCCCTCTCACCACTGGACAGGTCAGTGAGACAAAGAATGAACAGAGGAATAAGGGAGCTAACAGATGTTATGACTCAAAAAGACTTTAGACATATATTGAATACTCCATCCAAACAGAAAAGAATATGCCTTCTTCTTAGGAACTCATGGATTCGTCTCACAAATTGACCACATACTCAGTCACAAATCAAACCTCAACATATAAAAAATGGAATAATCTCATGTATCTTATCAAATCACTATGGTTTAAAACTAGAAATCAACAGCAAGACTAATTCCAGAAAGCCCACAAACTCATGGGAATTAAAAAATACTCACCTGAGGTCTGTGAGGTCCCCTGGCCAGCAAGGGGCACTGATCCTGCAGCAGAACATCCATTGGAAGGGTGAGTGCATTCCTGACCTGTGTAAAAGGAACAAAGACATCCCCCAACCCCCTAAACTTCTTTCTCATTCTGCAGGGGCTCCTAACACTGACTACTGTCCCTAGCTTCCTACCCCATCCCAGCTTGCATTCAGGCACCTCCTCC
>LOEQ01011601.1:0-19334 GCA_001685075.1 Bramus lutescens
AGTCTTCCTGTTGTATGTTCGCTGGGTTCTGGTGTTATCATGTTGTTTTTCAGATTGTTGGAGGAATTCTTGCATTGGTACCTGACCGTGTCTTCCTTCAAATGCTCTCCGATGGATCTTCTGGTACAAGATTAGGGCCACTTGCTGGCCAGGGACTTTGCAGACAAAAGGCTTACAGGCTCAGTGAAACACAGGAACTCCTTCCCAGTTGCACTCACCACCCTGCCTCAGCCTGGGAGCAAGCTGGGATGGGATAGGAAGTAGCCGGGGAGAGAAGCCCCTGCAGAATGACCAGAAAGTTGAGGGGGTTGAGGAGTGTCTTTGCTCCCTTTCTGGGGCTCCTGCTGCCGGTCAGTCAAGCTACAGCATTTTGAAGATACACTGACTGAATCTATAGACAGCTTAACAATAGTGCCCACTCTTGCCCACATTCACCCCCCTGGAAGAAAATATTAGATAAAATATGTGAACGTGTTTTTGTGCCTCAATCAATTTGATAAAAAAGAAAGGAGAATTTGATCACACTGAACTTACACAGAGATGGGAATATATATGAATTTGCATCTACCTTTCTTCCTGGTCCCTGAAATAGCCATAGGGACCAATTATAATCCTTTGTAAACATATCTCCCTTTTCAGTCTTGTTCCCTACATATTGAAGCTCACAATGACTTATAATTGCAATCCGAGGGGATGTGAAACATTCTGGCCCCTACAGGCATCTCGAGTGCTGAGATTAAAGGTCTGCGTGTATGAATACCACCCAATTTTTGAGATGTAAATTAAAGACAGAATTATAAAGTAAATAAATATATATTTACTACTTGTTTTATTGAATAACATATATATGAATTATCAGAATAATTATGTCACTATAAAACATACCTGCCTATTAATATTACTAACATCAATTAAACTGTTTCACATTAACAGCTTATATTTTCACCTCGGTTGATGGTTATATATCCTTAATCAATCCAGAGAGACAGATGTAGATATTGTCAGTTCACCTAAAATCTACACCTAACACTAATTTGTTCACTACTGAACATATATTTCTCAGCACATGTCGTGGTCTCAATTCGTCACTACTTTATTCCTGAAGTCTCATGACAGAACACCTCCCAAGTCCTTCCCTGATTCAAAGGCCTCCTGCCCTTTAAAATCAAAACCTAATTTTGATGACTATAAGCACATTGACTCCCATTTTCTCTTCTTGCATCTCTCCATTTTATTTTGCCAGAATGTTTTGATGGGAAAGTGGATGATAATCTTACTATCTTCCGTTCTTTTCACTTCCAGTGCCCAGCGATTCCTTCTGGCTTTTCTGTTCAGCTCTTTCCTTCTTCTGTTGGTAGCTCTGAGCTCACGTTCTCAGGAGTGTACTGTCCTTGTTCAATTTCTGCTGGTCAATATTTTCTCAAAGGCTTCTTATGGAAAGTTTGACTTTCAATAGTTTGTTCTCTATTCTTGACTCTTTCTTTGGGAATAACTACTTTATATTTGTTGAATTTCTCTTGCTTAGTTTGAAAATCTTTGCAAATCCTTTTAATCCATTTTCAAACTCAGCTGCTCTGCCCCTCCAGTTCTGTTGGTTGTTAAAATTCAGTTTTTTGGCCTTCTGTTTTATCTTATGGCACTATGACTGAACTACCTCCATGTTTACAGGCCTTATATATTATAGTATTTATTATTTAAATCAATTTATTTTTTTAACCTTTAGCTATAACAAACTCTACAATTTCCTACTTTTGAACCCCTAAAATTTCTCATTTTAATTTGGTAAAGTACATTCTGGGGGAAACACAGCATGTATTTAGAGTTTGGTGTACTTGCTAGGAACTTTAAGGCTTTCTTATTCATGATAACCCAGCTGTGGTAAACTGGTTAATCTCACCATTGCTTCCTTTGTTTACTGAACATTTTGTGTGGCCTTTTTTGCCTCTTTTAAAAATTTTATTTTTGATTAAAAATATCTCATTATATATGCACTTCTATGTTTTATAGAATATTATTTTGAGATGTGTTACGTTTATTTATGCTGTGGGACGTTTCATTATTGATACAAAGATGTGTTGCATGCTTTTATGGTGCATTTCTTTAACTCTGTGAAGCTATGTTACTGTGCCTGCCTAAAACACCTGATTGGTCTAATAAGGAGATGCACAGCTAATAGCAGGGCAGGAGAAAGGACAGACAGGACTGGCAGGCAGAGAGAATAAATACGAAGAGATATCTGGGAGAAAAAAATCGAGGGGCAAGAGAAGAGGAGAGAAAGACTCCAGGGTCCAGCTACCCAGCCATCCAGATTTAGAAAGAAGTAAGGAAAGGTATACAGAAATAGAGAAAGATAAAAGCCCAGAGGCAAGAAGTAGATGGGATAATTTAAGTTAAGAAAAGTTGGTTAGAAACAAACCGAGCTAAGGCCAAGCATTTATAAGTAAGGATAAGCCTCTGTGAGGGTGAGATTTATTTGAGAGCTAGGTGGCAGATCCCTCAAAGAATAAGGAGCCAAAAGAGAAAAACAAACAAACAACAAAACCACTATGTGCATATACCTAGCAGGTTAAGTTATGGATAAGCTAAATTTTTGGCTGTTTCTAACATATTTTTTAAATATATGTGTGGCCTTCCTAGCTTTAAGGTGCTCAAAGTCTAGAAGAGAAAGATGTAGTATGTAAATGTTATAATATGACATGACAACAGAGGGAGACATTAGGATAAATGGGAGAAATTATCCCTCCTAGGAGTTTTTGCCCCTCATGCATATCATTCTGAAAATTAAAGTTAGGGTAGATTACCATAAAGGATCAAAGGTAGATGGGAAGTAGGATTAAATTCATTCTCACCAGGGCATTGACGAAAGAAAAATGCTTCGAATTCCACCGTTCTTTTAGTTCAGCAAACCCTTCCCTCTAGTCCCGGAAACTGCCTCTTGAGTTCAGAATGAGAGAAGCAGCTGGGGAAGGAGCCAGACTTTCCACAATGTACAAGAATACATAAGCAGCATTGCTTAGTGGTTTCAGTTTTATTCTGGAGGGAATAATGGGTTTACTCATCTGTAAAGGAAATACATATATGCAAAGCAGAAGGCACAGTTAATATGAGAAGTGCCAGTGATGTGCTGGCAACAAATTGATGAGTTGAAAGCGAAACTTATTCACTTTCCCCACAGTATGCTTTTCTTTCCTTTTCCCTTATTTTTAAGTTGATAGATGACTCATCTCTACTTTGCTAATTCACATCTTTGAGTTCTGTGGCCTGGACACATGGTGGATATCAATTTTGCTCCTCTCATGTGTACTGGGCTTTGTACATTTTCACTGAAACTAGTATTTCAAACGTAGAATATTTTTTTTTGACTAAGGCAAGAGACTTCAGCAACCACGTAGCATTATTGGGCAGATAAGAGCATCACTATGAGAAAGAGGCTGGTTTAATATCAGCCTGGGCACAGTTGAAGGAGAGCTGTTAGTACTAGCCCTATCAGGAAGACAGGTTCAGATATTCTAGACATTCAGATGCCTTTCACCTTCTTCAGTTTGAGCTGAATATGTCTACATTTTAAAACATTGTACTACCTGGGGGCATCCTCATACAAGCATATAGTGTATGTTGAGTGCATTCCTCTTGAGCACACCCTACCTCCTCTAATTTGAAATGGTAAGCAGGGCCAGGCTTGGTTAGTACATGAATGGAAGGCTAAATTTTAACAATGAAGTGTGTGAGCATACTTACTGTTTCTCCTAAGACACAGCTTTTAAAAACATTAGATTTATATTGCTCTTGTGGTATTTTTAACTTATTTTACTGCCCCCACTTAACCAGTGCATTCTACTTGAATCCTTTATAACTATGCAAAACAAACTTCATTTCCTCAACTCTTCAACTAAGTTCTCAAACTGTGAGATCTGAAAATCATATGGCCTAAATTACTTTTCAAGCTAATTTGTTATTTTTTGCCTTAAATGGAGATTGGAAAAGGTAAGGGAAAATATGCCCTATTTCTAGGTAGATTAGCCTTCGGCCCAGACTCGACTCCTTCTCCTAGTAATGGCATCACTTCTTGAACTCTTCTTCTTGATGGAAATGCTACTGAGTGCAAAACTCCTGCCGTCCCACCAATGAGGTGAATTTTTTTTGACTGTATCTTAAGGATGCCTCTCCAGTCCTGAAGAAGAGAGTCTTTAGTTGTGAGACTGGCAAGAAAATAGGAGAAGATACACATGCGTTTGAGATATATTTCCATGATATTCCTGAAAGGTGCCTGTCTGGAGTGAACTCATTTCCTTCCCAAACTGAGCACACTTATCATGGTGTCTCTTTAGAAAGCTATCTGAATGTCATCTGAATATGGCTGCACTCTCAGATCTACACCTCCTGACAGATCCCTAGAACCTGCTTACCCATCTTTTCCATCTTTTTCCAGGCTACCATAAGATCAACGTAGCATTCAAATTGTGTTCAACTAACCTCAAATATCCACATGCCAAATCCTGTATTAAATTATATCTTAAATAACTTCTGTTTCCCTGTGTACTTTGTCTGATACAGCATGAATCAATATTAAAATCAGAACCAATACATATTTATTATTTGAAAATCTATGTGAATCCTGCTAGTTTTCAGGGGTAACAAACTTAAATTTTCTCTCTGTAAGTATGTATCCCATTGTGTGATTAAAATTTGTTTCACAGTTTCTTCCCAAATTCCAAAGGAAATGATCACATAATTATTAGATGAAATAACTCATTCATGGTTGGAGACACTGAGCAGAGTTCAAGGAACCTGCCTCTCTTCTGAGGGAACAGAACCCAGGGAATTTGGCCATGGAATGAAAGTCTTTGGTTTAAATTGCCTGTGAACCAAGCTCTGTCAATGGTGTGTGAAGTGTTTCTTTTAGGGCTGACAACGGAGGGTCACTTTTTAGTTGTCCACAGGGCCGACTGAACAGACTGACAAAAATCTAGTTATTTTTAGTTAGCAAACAGAACTAAAGTGCAAGATACAGTTGGTTCTTTAAATAAATTTCAAGTTTCTTCCTTTATTACTAATTCCATGACATCCTTGTTTGGAATGTATTGATTTATTTTATTATAAGATACAGCCAAGTACTTCTCCAACATCCCATATATTTACTAAACATAAAAACTGTGCTTCATTCCTACACCCACAATAAAATAAATACCATTGCTTCTCATGACTAACTCAAGAGCACACCTTCATGTATGAGTTGTAATAGTTATCATAGATATTAATATCTTTACGGGAAACTCTACATCTAACTTTTGATAACAACATTGATAGCTGCTATGCATTATGTTGATTGGCTTCTTGACAGGTCTAGGAGTAACTTAGTAGAACAGTTGTGAAACCCGCTCACAAGGGATCCTTCAGATTAGGTTAATTAAAATGGAAAGTCCCATCTTAAATAACTGGAATGCAGTCTGGGGATGATGTTCCATGAAAGAGAAAGCAAACAGAAACAGCATCCATTGTTCTCACTTCTCGAGTGTGGCTGCAAAGTGACCAGCTGCCTCATGCCTCTGCCACCACGACTTCCCTGCGACCTGCTGCTGCCTTGTGCCTCTTCTGCCAGGACTTCCCTGACATGACAAACAGTGAACTGAAATAAATTCTTCCTGACTCAAATTACCCTTTATCAGGTATGTCATCAAAGCTACAAGAAAAATAACCACTGCAGTAAATATGTAAGGGTTTCCTTTGTGCTGGTTTGATAATGCAGATTGTAAAACTGTAGCCCTAAACATGGATATAACACCTCCAGGGGAAGAATACAGAAACCTCTATGAATGAGCAAAATGGTATTCATTATTTCAATAAGGCTTTGCAGCGACAGCTTTGTCTTCCTTACTATAATGTTTCCATACATGAAACATTTAATGAAAAGGATCTGAATTCCGTGGACAGATAAGAGCATAATGTACATCATTCTGAGACATATCTTAATTAACCCTGGAAATAAGACTTTCTAATGAATTAGAAACATTGGTGTTAATTTTAATTTTCCAGAAACCAAATGAATATAAATATGTTTATATGTAAAACCAAAACTGACTTAAAATACATATTTGACAACTGCAGTTTTATCAATATTTATAAGTATCTGTGAATCAGATAAATAATCTTTGTGTTTTCATCTAGAGGAAGCCTAATTGGAATATTTTATACTACTTTAGTGTGCTATTTTGAGTGAAAATTAATAAGCCAAATATAATTACTGCATGCTAACTGTTAAGTTGGGATGTGAAGCTCAGAACATGTGTAATTTTCTAGGTTGATGTGTCATATCTCAATTTTAGAGAAACATTAAGAGAGTGTTAACTGCTTGAGGGTAATTTTGATTATATTTGACTTCTTTTAATTTCCTTATAGCGCTAATATGTCTCTGTTATAGAATATGAAAAATTATTTCTACATATTAAATAACAACATTAATTTTAGTCCTCTGATTATACATTTGCAAAATAACATGGATTTTATATCGTAACACTTTCAGAGTAATTAATACATCTTTCATGTTAAAATGCATTCTGTGGAATCATGTATTTCTAAAATCTAAATATATTATGGAATTCATTAGGAAATGATGTCACATGGATTTCATGCAAAATTTTGAACTCTAATTAAAGTCACTAATGACCTCTTTATATATAATTCAACATTAGTTATTTCTTCATGTGTTTTAACCCCTTGTTTTCCTGTCATCATTCTACCATGAGTTCATTCAATGAACACTTTCTTTGTACCTATATGTGCCAACATCGGCCTTTAAAGGATTGATGAATAATCAGGAAATGACAATGGAGTATGGGGAAACACATGTGAAGGGAGATGTTCTTAGGAGCATTTAAGAAGAATATACAGTTCAGTGTTGGAGATAATTAGAAGGGCTATGAAAAAAAGTGAGACTATCTTGCATGAAGAAAACAGTCCACACTTGGGAAATGGGGAGCCAGGGAGTGATTACTACAAGGACTGAAAGCAGAAAGAAAGATCTGATAAGTAGAGACAGGAGAGTTCAGAGGGAAGGACAAGGAATCTGAGAGTGTTTCATACATTGTGCCCTGGAGACTGATGATGTTAACTCCTGAATCAATAGTCGGGGGCCTTGCCATCCTTCTGAAGAGTGAGATTGGAATGCCCAGAAAACCTTCCCAAACTGGGGGACTAAGAATGCATCTGCAGAACAGTTGAGGGGCTGCCACCACCCCAGGCACAGTATATTGATGCTGGCATTCAAATACAAATAGCGAGTGCCTCATTTCCTCATGTGAAATCCTTCCTGCCTCCACTGCTAACCTGACACTACATATGTAAATGTCACAATGAGGTATTTGCCTGTTGGATTTTTTTCATAAAGTGTGTGTCATAAATTTGTCTTGTTTTTGAGTCAGGATCTCGTATAGACTAGGCTGGTATTTAACTCTTTAGAATAATGGTTTATTTATTTTATTTTTATGTTTGTCTTTGTGTGGGTGTGGGCATGTGTGTACATGTCACTATATAAGTCAAGGGCATGGGTTCCCTTGGAGATTAACTTCTAAACATGTGTGAGTCACATGACATGGTATGGGAAGCTTAATTCTGGTCCTCTAGAAGAGCAGAAAGTGTTCTTAAACATTTAGCCATCTCTAATACCTGCACATATATGCTCTTTATTTCTTCTCTGACTATGAATTCCTGAAAACAGTCTCCATGTTTATACATCTTTATACCCTTGAAGTAAAAGATAGCAAGTCCTTACTAACGCATGAGTATATTTTGAATGAATGAAAGAAGAAAAATTTTAAATCATTATAAGAAATATGAGAACACAATATTGCATGAGAATAAAAAGAAAATGATATCTAAAAGTGATGCTTAAAATTGTCAAAGTTATATAATATACACCATTAAAATTAACAATTTGATGTGGCAGTTCCCTCTACGTGCTGTCATTACCATTAATGAATAAAGAAACTGCCTTGGCCTGTTGATAGGGCAGAACTTACGTAGGCAGGGAAGACAGAACTGAATTCTGGGAGAAGGAAGGGCGGAGTTAGAGAAAGATGCTATGGAGCCACTGCAAGAGTCAGACGTGCTGGAACTTTGCTGGTAGGCCTCGGCCTTGTAGGGATATACAGAATAACAGAAATGGATAAATTAAGATATAAGAGTTAGCCAGCCAATAAGAAGTTAGAGCTAATGGGCCAAGAAGTCAGTGATTTAATGAATACAGTTTCTGTGTGGTTATTTCGGGGCTAAGCAAGCCAGGTAACTGGGACAAACAAGCAGGCCCTCTGACTACAATAATTTCACCAAGTATTTCATTCCTTCAGCACAAAGGCCATTCAAAATAAAATAAACCACATTGTTCATTGAGGCGATTATGCTTCTTAATATTTTGGTGTTTTTGACAAAATCTTGCCTTGGTTACAATATTCCTATATCTGTGCCAGCAAAAGTTGCCCAATTTCAGTGAGCATCACACAGAGTTACTAGGAAAATAAGAATGTCCTATTACAAAGATATATTACTGCAAAATATCAAATAAAGAATGAGAAAGTTTTGGTCTTAAGAATTCTTAAAAGTACACTAGTATTATTAAAGTAGTAGATAATCCTGGCTGATGATACTCAGATACAGTGCCTTGTTTAGGAAACTATGATTTAATGTGCACTTGCCTCTCTTCAGCACAGAAACATGGAGTTATTTGCTCTGAGTTATAGACCCCCTGGTTATAATGCTATAGAACAATGGTCAGACACAAGAAAAAGAACTTCAACCAAGAATAGAATCATGATAATCTTTCTCATACTGTGTAAGGAATTCTCTACTATATAAACCCCTTGACATTACTTTCACATATATGGATAAACAGAAAGGACAAAGGAAATGTATGGAGTAAAAAAAAAAATCCTTAGAGAAACATTGTGAAATATCACCTGAAATCTTACTGAAAGCAATTAAAAAAAATAAAATGGCTTTTTTGAAGAAGTTGCTGACAATACTGAAACTTAAATGGCCTCTACCAAAGTATCTGCTCCTATCATCCAGGACCCTGACCAGTCTCGCTTGCTAACACTGCAAAGGGCTCACAAAGCCTCTTTAGTACCTTTGGGTTTGTGTGTCTGTTTGCTTCAGAGAAGGCTATTGTTGTAACTGGTGGTTTATTTTGCTCAAAGCAATTCTTAGTTATAGGATGCATCAGATAAAGACCACACAAGAAACTTCTCATGCCAAAGTAGGTTCACTAACGTGAGGTGTGCAGGGAAAATAACACACATCAAGACTTGTGAGGTGACTTGGAGTTTTTCTACAAACTGCTCCTACTGTGGAATTGTACTGGAGAAATATGAGGATTTACTCATAAGGACAGGTCAGCCAAGATGGGTGCCGTCCTCAGGCAAGTGCATCAGTTGTTTACTCAAGAGTGGACAGTACTGAAATTATCTTGAGAAGGTTTCATTAATAAACCAACAACTGCTGTATTGTCTGCTCTTTGTCCCTTAAGAAAGACTGTCAGATAGAAAGACGTCCCTGTTCATAACAAAACAAAAGTAACACG
Organism: Bramus lutescens; assembly: GCA_001685075.1. Classification (NCBI taxonomy): domain Eukaryota; kingdom Metazoa; phylum Chordata; class Mammalia; order Rodentia; family Cricetidae; genus Bramus; species Bramus lutescens. The sequence continues at coordinate 9,572 of LOEQ01011601.1, forward strand.
GACATCAATGTGTTCTTTATCCAAAATCAGGCAGCAATACACACAGAGAGATGGATAATAGATAGCTAGATTATAACAATACACATAGAGAGATGGATAATAGATAGCTAGATTATAGATAATAGACCAATATGCAAACACACATGGGCACAAAAATACACATATATATTCATACACATATATACATAGAACACACATATTATGCACACAAGACACATATATACATATTCACAAACACACATACACATATATATACATATACATACTTACACATATACACAGACACTCATAAACCCTGAAATTTTTCTTTCTAATGGGTTAATTTTTCTTTCCTAATGGGTAAAAAGAATTTTGACAGGGAAAGCAATGAATTTACAGTTTATTGCTCTGTTTTGTATATAGAATCAAGGCCTTTCCATGCGGCCCAAATCAGCCTTGAATTTGAAATTCTCCTGCTTCAGCTTCTTAAGTGCTGGGTCTACGGGTACACACTAACATATTTGGTACCAGAAGGTATTTAAGTTTTATTCCACTATTAGAAATGTGGTTTATTTTTCTGTGAAAAACCTAAAAACCTTATATCTAAGACCCCATGATGTTTATTGTCCTGTCAAAGAAGAGACAAATTAATGGTGAACCCAATACTGAATGGTACTGACAACTCTCCATGGCCCAAAGACTGTAATACATTTCACAACCGACATTTAGATAACTTAAATGTTCATCATTGGATATCAAATTGAAGAGGCAAATGCATTTAGTTATTATTAGATCCTGGTGTTAGGCACTAAAAGATCCGAGTGACAAGTGATATCAGTTTCAGATGTCATGGGTCTCCCACACGGAAATGAAACTGTCGCGAACCAACGTGAGAATGAGGTGACAGAGCAGGAAAAGCGGCGCATGAAAGGGACATTACAAAGACCTTACCCTCTTCTCACTTTTGAGTATAGTCTGAAAAGAAACGGGAATTTGTACAAAATTCCTGTTAAAAATCTCCTGATTTTACAGTTTTGGACAGAGTGCCTTTAGGTGGCAGAGATGGGGAAGACAAATATGAAGCAAGGAGCTGGCAGACAGCCTGCTGTTGTTATCCACAGCACTGTCTGGCCACACAAGCCTCCAGACACAGCTCTGCTGTCAAAAGGGCTGAGAGGATCCAGAGGTCTGATCCTCACAGAAAAGGTCACCTATTATTTTTAAATTGCCCTTTGAGCTCAATTGAATTCTATTTATTTTAGTTCAGCTCTAGTTTTGTGCCAAGCGATGATCAGGAAAGATGAAGATGTGAAAGAAGGAAGGAAGGGTATTGGGAGAGGTTTTTTCTCAAACGGAACATCCTGTAAGTCGATTCAGTTAACTGCATCATAAAGGTCCAAACTACGGTGATTCCAGGGAATTGAGGATGTGATTGCAAACTGCCACTTGGTAATGTCATGGTTGATTTGTCTCTTAAGGCTGCCCAGCCTTTCATTCCCTCTGCTCATGGTCAGTCCTGATGGGAACTGTTAATTGTACTAGGGAAGACTACTCTTCCTAAAGAAGGATTTTTCTAGTTGGTCAAGACGATAAAAGTAACTAAAAATTCAAATAATGCATCCTTTATATCCTTAATATCAGTACTATTTTCTTCTCTTGTGGCTGTGATTGAATGTTAGACATGATGCAGTTTCAGAAAGCACGGTTTTATTCTGATTTACCATTCAAGGGAATTGGTCAATAAGTGTTGCAGCAGAAGAGGCCGTGAGTAACATTTCATCTGCAGTCAAAAAGAAAACCAAACAGGAAATGGATCCAAGATACACATTCATTTTCTTTTTCAGGCTTTCTTTTTTTTTATTTTGATTTTTATTGAGCTCTACATTTTTCTCTGCTTCCCTCCCTGCCTCTCCCCTCCCTTTCAACTCTCCCTCAAAGTCCCCATGCTCCCAATTTACTCAGGAGATCAAGATACACACTCTTAAAGCCAGGCCTTGTAGCTACTTCTTCCAGAAAGGCGCCACCTCCTGCTGGCTCTGTAACTCCTCAAATAGTGCCAAACACAGGGAACAAATCTTCAAGGACATGAGCCTATGGAAGACAGCTCATGTTTAAGCACAATATCTTCATGGAAACAGCCTATGACACAATCCTGAAACTATAAATACCATTGAAGTTGGGAAAGTGACATTTCTGAGTGACTTTCCTTTTCTCTGAAAATCTTTAGGTCTGTATAAGTTTGTCTATTATTTAAAACATACCTGTTTTAAAATAAATTATTAAGCAAACAAGAAAACATTATAGTGGAAACACTGGTACTTTGAAGATTAACTTTCATATGTGAAAATATTTACATTTGAAATGAACTTTGAAATACTTGTATTTATTATTAGGTTTTCTCTTTTAATAAATATTGTGGAGAGGTAAGGGAGTTGTAAATTTTATAATCAGACATTGACTTGTACTCCTTCCAAGAGATCGTTTATTAACAGCAAAAAATTCATCAAGTGACACATATATACTATAAGAGCAAATTTATTTCATAATTTGAAAGAGTGTAGCTGTTTATGGGAAGATCAAATACTTCTTTTTAAGAAGTTGAAATAGTTGACTACATTTTAGGATAACTACTGAATTTTTGAAATTCAATCCATTTTGTCCTTCTGATAAGTGACACAGCCAAAGAAACCATCCGTCTCTAGTCATGTTAACATGTTTTTATTCGTTCATTTCCCAGAATTGATCATGTCAATCTCTTCTTTCTTAAAATATAATTTCCTTTAACCATCACTTTAATTTAGTTATGGGGGTGTCTTCTGTTAGGTACACTAAGATTTTCCCTCTATATTTCATCTTCCTATATACATTTCTTTCCACACACTTAGCTTTTTCACTTCTATTTATTCCCATTCTGAATTTTCTCTCCATCTTGGTTATTATCATGATTCACTAATTGGCCAATACAGCATTCTGTGCCACCAGCCTCACTATTTCTCCCACAACTTCTTGCCACAATAGGATTATTATATTTACCAAATTTTAAATACCGGCTTCTTTATTTGGTAAGTCTTAAATAGTGTGTATTATAAGGTATCATTGCCAGCAGTAACACACACTAATACTTCAATGATTTTTAAGTGAATATAAGAATGAATGCAAGAACCAATTGATAGACAGTTGGAATGATGGATGTATTGATGATTAGGGTAGATAAGTGGTGCATTTATCCATTTATAGTTTTAGGATGAGTCTGAAAAAAACAGAATTTCCAAATTTGAGTAGTGGAATTAAGTTGGGCTGCATGATTACCTTAAGTTACATGAGAAAATATTTTAAAGCAGATCATAGAACATAGGAATATTTGAGAATCATTAATAGAAGAGTTCTTTTAAAAATAAAGAAAGAAAACGGAAAAATAAATAAATAAATTATATAAAGAAGTCATGATGTAGGTCACAATATGGAACAGAATGAACAAAACATAACCATTTGAATTACTTTTAAATGAAGCTTTAAATTTAGTGTGAGAGATCCTAGTAGAATTGATTTTGAATGTGTTCTAGGAGGTAAAATTAGGTAGTTATGAAAGTGGTGAGAGACATCTTGGCCTATGCAAAATTTGTCATATGCTTTATAGTCACAGTAAATTTTATATCTCCCCTGTTCATTTAAAGTGCCTCTTAGTTACCTGACATGTCACCTTGAAGATATTCTTGGAGAGAGAAAGAAACTTAAAAAAAATTGACTCTTCCTGTTATTTAAAAGAGAGACTATCCTGTATGTTGTAAGGTTCCTTCGTGGTTATTTTATTTTTATTGAGACACCAAATTGCCCACCTCATTTCTGAGACAAATATTTGTAATTTCCATCAGCTTAATGTTAAATTATTAAGTAATGAAACCTAATGTGGCTTGTTTCATCCTAATAGATCCAGAGTTTTCTAAGTAGAAAGCAAGAGCAGATACTTTAAATTAACCATGTCTACTTATGACATTGAAAACATAATGGTAGGTTTAACAATAATACTCCTAACATCTTATAACCACAATGTATCTGGTCAAAATAAATTCTTGATTATAGGTGAAGTCAATGGGTAGACATAATGCAGAGGAAAATGCTTTCTTATCTATATGTTGTGGTCCATTAATTGTGTATGAATGCAGTTAAGCTTCCACTCAAATAATAATTGGGGAAATTCAGAAAAATAGAACCACCTACTTGGACTAAAGGCGAAGTTCTGCCTTTATCACCAGCATCAATAAATTGGTCCTTGTGGTTCTTTCTTTAGCATGATATGTTTCCTGCTTCAGTGGGTTGGCTTGGGGAGTTGGGGTATGAGCTACCTGAACTGTTTTGACCAATATAACTTTTGAGTTTTAGGGCCATGTTTTTCCATCACTGTACAATATGCCCTGAGCACTCTAAGCACGGTTGGTATCAGCCTACAGTCTGGACCTTTATCCCATTAAGTTCTTAATGACTTGTTTTCCTTTATTATTTCTCAAACTGAATTGTATTGGTTACTTTTAAGAGTCAGCTTTTACAGTCTTCCTCATTGCTTGTAATTTATTCATTTATTCTTAAATGGAATCATTTAAGTTAATTAACTTAATTACATTCCTCTCTAAACTTGGAGAGCTCAAATCCATTGTCACTTGTAGTTTGCTTTTCTTCCTCATATGTGTCATCTACTTCCTAAGGACCTTGATGAAGTAAATGGTAACTTTTGCTGTATGTGTACCAAGTAATATTTGTAACATGAGCAGGGCCATCCTAAAGTGTCTTGGGGAACTCACAAATCCGTACAGTGAAAGGTAAGCACTCTTTTTTTATTTTATTGATTTTTATTGAACTCTACATTTTTCTCTGCTCCCTTCCCTATCTCTCCCCTTCCCTTCAACCCTCCCCCAAGGTCACTATGCTCCCCAATTTACTCATGAGATCTTGTCTTTTTCTAATTCCCATATAGATTAGATCTATGTAGTGTCCCCACTGTTGATTAAGTTCTCTGGGATTATGATTGAAAGGGAAGCACTCTTAGGATTTGTGTCTGGTGTATGTCTATATATACAAATATGAACATTTAATACAATAGAAACATTTAAATACAATCATATATTACTTATTTAATATATTAGATATACATGAAACTATTTAGCAAGGAATTATAAACTATTTCATTGAGAACCATCGTTGGGAACTACAGAAAAATCAGTATAAGATGGTTTCTTTCCCCAGAGAACTTAAAGTTATCTGTGCAGGACCAAGCCCTCAGCAACAACACTGAATGAAAAGCTCTACAGCAGAATTAAACAAAGACAACCAGAGCAAGGACACAGTGCAATTTTGACAAAAATTATTTTTATAAACATTTTGTATTATGTATTCTAAATACATACATTTTATTTTATTGTGCAATGAAATGTTTATTCCTGTTTCCAGATTTAATGTATAACATGTCTGTATTTATCTACTGATGTCTTTACATATAACATCTGGGTCTACATATGCATCTGTGTCTACATACCACACACTGTAACTGTAAACACATTAATCCCAGCATTCAGAAGGCAGAGGTAGGTGGGTCTCTATGAGTTCAAGGTCAGCCTTGTCTATAGAGCTAGTTTCAGTATAGCCAGAATTACACAGAGAGCTCCCGTCTCAAAAAACAGCGTAAACAAAGCAAAACAAACAAAAACATCTGAAATGGGGATGACCACATGATTGAAATTCATTTCTTTTTATAGGTTTTTCTCTGGATTATATTGGATTCGGGAGTGGAATCAAAAGTCATGATGTTATCTTTCCTCTTTTTGTCTGTGGTTCTGTAGTTGATTTACCCTTTCAGAAGCCTTTCCTGAACTCTGGCTATTAGGGCCACTAGATGGGGCTTGTATGCTTAGTTCTTTATGGGTTTTCAAAACGTACTTGGTTTTCAACTCAGAAATAGATTTCTTTAACGTATGTTTCTTCTTCACTCTCCCACTGTTAGCAATTCTTGCAAGAAATCTTTATATTAGCAAATGAGCAGCTTAATCATTGGACTCACAAATGAGATGTTTCTAAGGACAGAATTGCAAATCTCTTTACAATCGGGCACATTCGTCTCTTAGAGGCTGTTTGACGTCATATTGGTTTCTAAAATCATTCTTATGTAGTAGGGTCTCTACAACAGAATCGTTCTTACTCTTGTTCCCCTTTTCCAGGGCTAGAAACCTGTTGTCTGTAACCCTGTTTACTTCACAGATACAGCTAACATCTATGAGGAGATGGTTATTTCATAATTACAGCTAATGTCTACGAGTGATGATTATTTCATATCTACAGCTAAGGTCTATGAGGTGATGGTTATTTCATAACTGCAGCTAAGGTCTATGAAGTGATGATTATTTCATATCTACAGCTAAGGTCTATGAGGAGATGGTTATTTCATAACTGCAGCTAAAGGTCTATGAAGTGATGATTATTTCATATCTACAGCTAAGGTCTATGAGTGATGATTATTTCATATCTACAGCTAAGGTCTATGAGGTGATGGTTATTTCATAACTGCAGCAAAGGTCTATGAAGTGATGATTATTTCATATCTACAGCTAAGTTCTATGAGTGATGATTATTTCATATCTACAGCTAAGGTCTATGAGGTGATGGTTATTTCATAACTACAGCTAAGGTCTATGAAGTGATGATTGTTTCATATCTACAGCTAAGGTCTATGAGGCAATGGTTATTTCATATCTACAACTAAGGTTTATAAGGCTATGGCTATTTCATATCTACAGCTACGGTCTAAGAGGCGATGGTTATTTCATATCTACCCCTCTAGTCTATAAAATGATGGTTTTCAGCTTTAATAAACACCAATGTCACCTGGAGGGCTCTAGAAAATTCAAATATCCTGACAAACTGCCCAAATTTCTGCTTCAGTGAGTCTAGGATATGACCAGATGGTGCTGAGTCTGCAGTTAAAGGAGACACATGTTAAGAAACTGCAATCTGCACGGGCTTTCTGTAGACCAAGCAGGCACGATTCATGACTGGGCCCTCATGATTCAGCACAGCTTCATGCCCCTTTTCTGGAGTCTGCACCAGGACAAGGGCCAGATGAAGGATATTTGCTGTTTACAGTTACAGCCAGTATTACAAACCATTGCATCCTAGTATAATATCCATGTTCAGGTGAGGAAACACTGTAGTACCCTATCTCTTGGTAATCATTAGCTAATGTTCCTTTGGAAAAAGAACTGAAGCATTTTGTACTGAGCATCAAAGGTATGGATTCTGATTGTCTTACAACTTTTAAAATTTTTCTTTTGACACATCCAATTGCCAAGTTTTCTTTTATTTCTGAAGCACAATTAATAGAAACCCAGAGACAGAAATTGGGGGTCAACCTGAAGACCAGAAAAGCAACGCAGCCAGCCACTGGCTCTTACCTTGACCTCAGTCTGAAAATGATTATACTACCTACAAGCATCTTGAATGAGACTGAGAACTGTCTCCTCCTATCTTATAATCTTCTTCAGGTCTGAGATTAAGGGTGTGCACCACTACCACCTGGTTTCTATGGCAAACTAGTGTAACTACTTGGATTAATGGTGTGCATCATTGCTGCTTGGCCTGTAAAGGAGGCCAGTGTGACTGTTTTACCTTTCTGATCTTCAGGCAAGCTTTATTTATTAAAATACAAATAAAATGCTACTGCATATTTCCTCCCATCCTGCTCCTACTTTGGTAGGATCTTCAATATCACTGCTCTTTTTTCTTTTACAAAAAAACTTGTAACTTTTGAAGAAGCAAGGAGTGTGAATATTTTGATAATTTTAAATTTTACCTCAGTTTTCTTATGCATTTATTATTATTGTTGTTAATATTATTGTTTCCATACATTACATCCCAACTGTAGTTTTCCATTCCTCCCAGTTCCCCCCCCACACACACACACACATACCTCTCTTCTTCTCCAGGTCCAATCCTCCTCCAATCCCATTTAAAAAGAGAAAAATCAGGCTTCTCAGGGATATCAACCAAACCTGGCAATACAGATTACAATAAGACTAGGCACATCCCCTCATATCAAGGCCGTGCAAGGCAATCCAACAGGACAAAAAGGATCCCAAACCCAGGCTAAAGAGTCAGAGATGCTTCCCTCCACCACCATTTGGTGTCCCACAAGAACACCAAACTCTGCATACATGTTAGGGTTAGCACCAATTTTTGACTACCTGAAATGTCTGGATAGATATGGTGAGCATTTCTTAGAATCACATCATGTAAGGATTCTCAGTCCTGCTACTAATACCTACTATGCTGCGAGGCAGGCTTTTGCCTCTTTGTTACCTTTAGGGAAGACCTGCCTTGTTCTCCTTTCTATATTTTGTCTATACATGGATCACTCAATGCCTCATCTTACTCCCTTCTCACTGCCTGACCTAGGCACTGAACCAACTAAGTTAATCTTGTCCTCAGAGGTCTTGATCAGTGATGAGCATGGTTTGAGCTTTGCATTCTTTCTGTTTCTCCATGTCATCAGCCTATTTTATAGCTCACTTAACTCCTTGCCCCACAGACCCTGGCCTCTGAAAATAACAGCATTCTCTGTCAGATGTGGATTCCCCTCTGTATGCTGTTAATATGTTCTCTTGTCATTAGTTAATAAATAACTGCTTTCAGCCAATGGCTTAACAGAATATAGCCAGGCTGGAAAAGATATATACAGAGAGTAGGCAGAGTCAGAGAGATGCCATGTAGCTGCCACAGGAGACAGATTCATCCCCAGTACCTTGTCAGTAAACAACAAGCCTTGTGGTAATAACAGAATAATAGAAATGGGTTATTTAAGATGTAAGAGCTAGCTAGAAATGCACTTAAGCTATTGACCAAGCAGTCTTGTAATTAATATAGTTTTTCTGTTGGTGGTAGGGCTGCTTATTTGTCCCTGCTGCCCTACCTCCTTAGACGGAAAAGAATCACACAGAAACAGAAACTGTAAATGCAAACACTGCTTGGTCCAATAGCTCTAGTCCCTTATTAGCTAACTCTTACATATTAATTTAACCCATCTCCATTAATCTATATATTGCCATGTGGAAGTGGCTTACCTGTTTAGGCATGTCTCTCTCACTCTGCCTTCTTTCTCCCAGCATTACATTTGGTTTTCCTTGCCTACGTATGTTCTGCCCTATCAACAGGCCCAAAGCAGTTTCTTTATTCACTAATGATAATCACAGCATCCAGAGGTAAATCCCATATCACTCTGTGACTATTTGAGGTCTCGGCAGCCAGGAAACCAATGAGTAGCCTCTGCCTACACTTGCTTATGTATGGTTCTCAGCTTTTGCTAGAACTTACTGGTCTCTAAATTTTGAATATAGCATCATCTCTGGCAATCCTGGATCTTCTTACCTCAATTGCTCAGTTGTTGGGTGAGGTTTCACTTATGCTGTTTGGACCAAGACTTGAATTTCAGGAATCTTCAGCGCTGTGGTAGCATCCTCCATCTCAATTGTCTTTCTGTCTCAAGTAGTTAACTACTCAATTTCTCTTTGCCTTCAGACATTTCATCTTCACTTCGATTTTATAATCTGTACATTTATAAATAATTAAAACCTGATGTTGTTAAGCCACTTTCCTTTATACTCTGTCATCCTGTAAGACATGAAATTTGTGCCACTAAAAGAGTTGCTGGTAGCCTGTCACTTGTGTTCTCTACCATTGCCTAAGCTATTTATTTAGATGCACTCTATTATTATTATTATTATTATTATTATTATTATTATTATTA
>LOEQ01011604.1:2979-15998 GCA_001685075.1 Bramus lutescens
CTAGACCTGGATGGAAGGGGGAGGACCTTGGACTTCCCACAGGGTAGGGAACCCTGACTGCTCTTTGGACTGGAAAGGAAGCGGTATGTGGAATGGGAGAGGGGGAGGAAAATGGGAGGAGGGGAGGAAGTTTAAATTTTTAATAATAATAAAGGAAATGAGAAAAAGCAAATATTCTTGCAGTTTGTCCAGCTGAACTGCTGTCATGCACTATTTTTGATGCTTCTAATTTCTCTTTTATCAATTACTTTATAAAAACAGTTGCTAAAGTTGTTCAATGGTCAGACACTGTTAAAATAAATATTTAAAATTCTCCATTTTCACTTATTACCTAAACCTGGAATATGTCATAACAATCTTGGAGCCACAAAATCCAGGTTTCAAAGCAATGAGTACCAGCATAAACTGACTTCTGGGTGTTCTGAAACATAGGTGTGTTCTAAAAATTACTTGAAGCTATATTTTAGTATATTATGAAAAATGGGGTAGAGAAACTGTCTTTATGTTAAGTAGTAGTTCCCTTGTTTCTTTAATTGAAATTACCTAGTGAATGTCAGATATTTAAACAGCCCTTTCATTATTGAAGAAACCTATGAATTATTTTAAAGCTGAGTCTTGGCTAAATTTCTTTTTTCCCCTGAGTTCCAAGAAGAGAAAAAAAGAAACAGAAGAAATAATGTGCATAGTATGAGCTGAGAGAAAATAAGTAGAAGGAGGGAAGGAAGGAAGAGAGTGATTGCAAGCATGGCTCAAGGCAGAAAACAGGCATGTCTCTACCCCAACTTTTATATTTAAGAAAGACATATCCCTGGACCTCAACTTCCTCCTCAACTTAACTAGTAGTCATGTGGTTGGTGATACTATGTTTTGTAAATGCTTTTATAAGCAGTAAATTTTAATTGTCAAGTTAATATTCTTTTAAGCGATTTCAGATTTTCCATTTTCATCTTTGGTGCTGAGTAACAACACAGAGAAGTCATTCTTGGCCTGAGATAACTCAAGTGGTAGAACTTTTTTTGAGCTTTCAGCTGTGCTGTTAAGTCTCTATTGTGAGCTTTCTCTTTTTTTAATGTGAGCACTTAGAGCTATGAACTTTCCTCTTAGCACTGCTTTAATAGTGCCCTATAGGACTGGGTATGTTGTGTCTTTATTTTTTTTTTGATTCAAGGAAGACTTTAATTAGACACTCAGGGCAGCTCTAAAATTTAAATGTCTTCTCCTACCAGAAATCCTTAAATATAATAATTTCACAAGAATCTTCTTTTCTATTTTTGACATTTAAACTTTAGTGTTACTTGGAGTTCAATCTTTGAACATTGTTGGGGAGGCTGCTCAATTGTTCCTGGTTGCCCAGACCATGAAATAATCAATCAGAAACTATATTATTTACAATACTCTTTGGCCAATAGCTTAAGCATATTGCTAGATAGCTCTTACACCTAGAATTAACCAATTTCCATTATTTTATATTTAACCATGAGGCTCATCACCTACTGACAGGGTTCCTGTAGGCAGCTCTCATCTTTACCTTCTGGCATCTACATGGAGCCTCATGGACTCCATCTTCTTTCTCCTGTCATTCAGTTTTGTTTTCCCTGCTGAGTTCTGTTCTGCCCTATCACAGGACAAGACAGCTTCCTTATTCATTAATCAATAAAAGCAACACATATACAAAAGGATTTCTCCCACCAGAACATTTTTTTTCAAAGTTTGCTTGTTTGTCTGTTTTTCTTTTCAGAGGAGAGCAAGAGAGAAACCCCCACTAATCAGAAAAGATGGCATTGATTTTTTTCCCATTTGAGGAAATCACAGGATCATGATATCTGGAGAAATATGGAAGAGCCTCTCCCTTGAAAACATTTTTTTGTGATCATGGTACTTTCCTTAAATCTAGCCTGTGAACTTGGCTAATTTTCCTTCCAGAAGTTGATCATCTGCAGTTTCTGGCTCTTCAATACAAAGTTTTAAAGCTGATAGTGAGTTCTCAGCCTCACTTATCTCACATCATAGTATCAGTGTCTGCACCTATTCTTTGGGTGTATTTATTGATTTTCACCTTCATGCCCTTTCTGGAGCACTGAGGATGTGCATCAAAGACAAAGAGAAGCCCACAGTATGCCGTTTATTGAACACTTAAATGCTATCAACTTTGTAAGAAAATAACATCATAAAGAATGCCCAAGTTGATAAACTCAAATTAAGAAGAAATCTTCTATTCAGCTGTTAGGAAGGGAAAATAAAATCTATTTCTGTTAAACTATCATACTTAGGGAAAATAAAATCTGTTTTTGTTCAACTATCGTACTTAAAACCTTAAAGTCCGAGTGTATGATAAGCACTTGATTAAGAGAGAGGAGAAATCATGCATATGAATCAAGTAAGTAAATTAAGATAAGTCAGGAGAGAGAGAAGGAAAGAAGGAGAAAAGTACTGAGAAAAATCCAATGTCCTGGGATTTCCCTCTTAAACCATTATAATACTTTTGCTCCTTTTCTCTGGGTGTCACTTTTCTGCCAATGACAAATTATTGTCTTATTCTTATTCTGTATAAGTGATTTAAGACACAGTTATATCTAATTCAAGTAAACATTTGGAGACTACTAATCTAACAATTCTTAATTAATGTTAGTTAAGCACAGATAATGTCAAATGTCAGCACTGTGTCTACTATAACAACAAAACTACATAATTAGCACCTTTTATAAACTAAGCTTCCTAGAAAAATATTTTCATTCAACAAAATGTTGCAAGATATTATACCACATCCTAGAATTTATCCACCTAATCTCCTGTGTATGTTATAATACTGTCTTGGTTTTTATTGAGATGTAGTTTCCAGTGAGAGAATTGCACTGTCTCATTTCAGTAAAATGACTATTAATCTGTGACATCTGCTTTCTTTTCTCATTGTTAGAAGAATTGTTGTAGCTATCACAGGGCTGCTGTTTATCTTCTGTGAAACCCAGAAGTAAAATCATATCATATTTTCAGATATTGAGAATTTTTTGCAGTCATATCTCAGATTAACTAAAGCATTACGAAGTTATATCTCTAGCCTGGGATTTCCTCAAGCCAGATTTCCTATCACTTCTTTAATGCATGTTATCAAAGTCCAAGCTGGGATCTCAATGTAAAACTCTAAATTACCTATCAACTGCTTGTGTAGTAAGAGAGACTGTCTTGTATATTTTTCATCTAGATGTTATAATTTGTTGTTATTAACCAATACCCACTAGTTGTGCTGACTTTTTTATTGTCAATTTGATACAACCTTGAGACACCTAGGCAGAGTCAACCTCAAATGAGTCACCTAGATTAGATTGGCCTGTAACCTGTCTTTAAGGAATTGTGTTCACTGTTGATGTAGGGAAGACCCAGTCCAGTGTGCATGTTCTATCCCTATGAATGTGCTCTCTGACTATAAAAGAAAGGCAGCTGAGCATCAATATGAGAGCAAGCCAGAAAGGGAGCCACCAATGGGTGTTTTTCTATGTTCCTGTCTTCAAGTTTCTGCCCTGAGTTCTTGCCCAGACTTCCCTCAGTGATAGACTGACCTAGAAGTGCAAGTTGAAATAATTTCCTTCCTCTACAATTAATTTTTGGTCAAAGTGATCTGTTACAGCAACAAAGAAGTAACTAGAATACAAATAACATTTTATAATTATGTGGTAATTATGTGTTCTTATTTGTAGCTGCCCATTTTGACTTTTCTACATAAAAATTTTTCAGGTAACTTTATCGTCTAAGTCCTTTTCCTTTGCTTCTACTGTGGCATTTGTTATATCTTTGCTTGTGATAAATTTGGGATTTCTTTAACTTTTCTAAATCAATGAGGTCCATTGTTTGGTTAATTATCTGAAGTCTTTCTAGTAATTGAAATAGGTGCTTATTAAACAACTTTTTCTTTGATATACTCACACTATATCCTAAAGACTTTATTTCTTGTGCTTTCAAGTCAGTTCATATACAATTTTATTTTATAATAATTTTTCTTCTAATAACCATTTCAATAGTGTAATTTTTCAATCTCTAAGTGTTTTTCACAAATAATTACATAGTTTACTATTCAACTTCCTGTGTGTATTCTCTTGGATCACTGATGTTTCTTCTTCACTTTCCATCTCTGGTCTGTTATAGAGAATTCCTAGACATGGCAGTGTTAAGTTTCGATGGTTTCTCTGGCGAGGTTGTCAGGGAAAATGTCAGAGAGTAGTTAACTTATTAAGTACAACTTAATATGTCTGGGACTGCGGCCAGAATGGTGAACACCCAGTGAGGGTCCAGAGCTGTCTGTAGCCCTTTGGCAATGTGACTGTAAGAAGGAGGAGGATGGAAGATATTGGTTACTCCCTACACAATGACTTCAGGTGGGATGTAGTTAACGTGTGCTGGGCTCAAACCCCAGCTACATGAAAGGATGATGTAGAAAAAGCACAGTTTGAAGCCATCCTGTGGAGCATAGTAAGACCACATTTAAAATAGAAAGACCACTTTAATAGTGCAGCCTTGGATAATCGAGTTAGCTTCTTTCAGTGAAAGTTATTCATCTGTGAAATTCAAGTTGTATTAAGTATTGACCACATGGGAGCAACTTCCTGAGCAAATAGCTAAAACATGGTAAATGCTCATCAAGAGTCAATATTCTCTAAATGACAGTTGTAGTTCAGCTTAACTTTTGTTCTTTTTCTTTCCAATGTGATGGCTAAAATATTATTGATTTAGAATCATAAATGCATAGGGCCATGTTTTAAAATCTTATAAAAATGACTAAAACCTTTTATATTTTGCTGTACAAGGATAGTTTAACCATCAGTGAAGAGCTCAGGGACATTATCAGTGGAAGGATCTTGGCATCTTTAACAACTGCTATACACACATAGAAGTTCAGTAATGTTGGAGAAGGGAGCCACCTATTGGCTCCCGGATGCTTAGCCCTGAAATAATCACAGAGAAACTGTATTAATTAAATCACTGCTTGGCCCATTAGATCTAGCTTCTTATTGGCTAACTCTTCCATATTCATTTAACCCATTTCTATTAATCTGTATATCACCATTAGGTCGTGGCTTACCAGCAAAGTTTCAGCATGTCTATTTCCAGTAGCTTCATGGCATCTCTCTGACTCTAACCTTCTTTCAGCATTCAGCCTAGCTTTTCCTGCCTATCTAAATTCTGTCTTGCTATAGGTCTAAAGCAGTTTCTTTACTCATTAATGGTAATCTCAGCACACAGAGGGAACTCCCACATCACAGAAATTATTATATTGTCTTTGCTGTCATTACAGTTTGACCTTGGAAATATCATCCAAGTCATCAAACTTCAATGATATGCTGAAACCAGAGACATTATAAAAAGAGATGATAGAAAGGTCTTGTGAGGCAAGGGTTTAATAATTTGTAAAGATTTGCCACTTGTATTCTAATGAAATGCTGATTGGCCAGTAGCCAGGCAGGAAGTATAGGTGGGGCAACAAGGCAGAAAATAGAGGCAGGAAAATGATCACTGGAGAATTCTGGGAAAAGGAAAAATCAGTCTGCATTCATTATCCAGATGCAGAGGAAGCAAGATGAGAATGCCTCACTGATAAAGGTACCAAGCCATGTGGCTAAGACAGACAAAAAATTATGGGTTAGAGTAAAATGTAAGAGTTAATAAGAAGTCTGAGCTAATAGGTCACCCAGCATATAATTAATATAGACCCAGTGTGTTTCTTTGGGACTGAATGGCTGCAGGACTGGGTGGAACAGAAGCCTCTGTTATCAAAAAGGTGACAGGATGGACTGTAAATGAGATCATGTGTCTTAGGGTTTTTATTGTTGTGAAGAAATACCATAGTCAAGGCAACTGTAATATTTATTTGGGGTGGCTAGTTGACAGTTTCAGAGGTTCAGTCGATGATCGTCATAGATGGCAGCATGGTGGAATACAAGAACACATGGTACTGGCAAAGTAGCTGAGAGTTCTAGTTCTTGCTGTAAACAAGAAGTCAATGGAGACACTGGGTGGTGTCCTGAGCATAGGAAATTTTACTTCCTCTACACCTTCTCCAACAATGTCATATCAACTTCAACAAAATCACATCTTGTTTTGCCACCAGTGTCAATAGTGTCACTCTCTATGAGATTGTGGGGGCCAATGACATTCAAATTACCACACCATGTTTAGAGCAATCTTTGAACTCTTAGATGCAAAATAGCTCATGGGCCACATACTATACACAAATGTTACCTAAAGACACTCAAGTAATTGGGTGGTGATGACACGTGTCTTTAATCTCAGCACTTTGGAGGCAGATACAGACAGAATTCATTGAGTTTGAGATCAGCCCAGTCTACAGAACTAGTTCCAGGGTAGGCACCAAAGCTACAGGGAAACCCTGTCTCAAAATTCCCCCAAAAAGATACGCAATTAATGAGAGAACATAAACCAAATATTTTTTCTCAGTCAACAGATGTGAGGAAGAATCAAAGAATTGGTTGTATCATAAATATTGACTCAATTATAGGTAGGAAATACCTTGAGTTTTCAGGTTCTAAAAAGTATATAGGTGAAGTTTTACTGTGTACAACCATTACAAAGGAGAATTATACCACATATAATAACAATTGGAAATAATGCCTACTAATAAACTGCCAAAATACTTTCCATTGCTTTATGTCATTATATATATATATATATATATTTACTCACATGTGTATCTATGCAGTCATCACAGAAGACAGACAAGAGTGTTGGAACCCCTGAAACTCTATTTACAAATGGTTGCAAACCTGCCATGTAAGTGCTAGAAGTTGTACCCAGATCTTGAGGAAGAGGAGTTAGTGCTCTTAAATGCTGAGATACTTTTTCCAGCTCCATAATTAATCATATTTTTAGAAATGCATTGACTCTATAAAACTACAAGTAATAGCATTTTTAGTAATTATTTTTTCATTAATTTTGCCTACTGTCTACAGTTTCTCACCCATGTCTCCTCCTGTTTCCTCCCTGCACTTCCCAATTACCTCTCTCTCCATCCATTCCTCTGCTATCTCCAGTCAGTTAGGGCCGGCCTCCCATGGGTACCAACAAAGCAGGTTATATCAATTTGAGACAGGACCGAACTTGTCTGCCTGCATCAAGACTAGACAAGGGCAACCAAACATAAGGGATTGGTTTCCAAAAGCCAGATATGTATGAGGGAGAGATTGTTGTCCCATTGCTAGGAGCCTCACAATCAACAAACCCATACAACTGCTGCACACATTCAGAGGGCCTAGGTTGGTCCCTGAAAGGTTCTCTGTCGGTCCAAAGTCATTGAACTTCCAAGAACTCAGCTATCTCTGTAGGTTCCCCCCTTCATGACCTTGACTTCCCTGGCTATTTTACTCCCTCCTCACTCTCTTCAACAGGACTCCTAAAGTCTGGTCCAGAGTTTGGCTGTGGATCTATGAGTATGCTTTCATCAGGTATGAGATGAAGGCTCTCTGATGGCAATTAATCATTAATCTGATTACAGGAGATGGTCAGTTCAAGTACCTTCTCCACTGCAGCTAGGAGTCTTAGCTGGGGTTATCCTTGAAGATTCCTAGATGTTTCCTTGGCATCAGGTTTCTCCCTAACCCTGATTTCCCCCCCCCATTCAGAACACCTCTTTCATTACTCTCTCCCTCTGTCTAACACCCAAACCATCCAATGTGATCCTTCATGTTCCCATGACCCTTGTCCTCCACCCTGGTTTACCCAGGAGATCCCTTCTATTTCCCCTTCCCATGAAAATCCATGCATTTCTCTTTGGGTCCTCCTTGTTACCTTTCCTCTATATGGTTGTGGATTGCCTGCTTATTCTTTACTTTAAACCCACTATACTTGTATGAGAGAGTACATATAATATTTGTCTTTTTGGGTCAGGATTACCTCACTCAGAATGATTTATTTTCTAATTCTATCCATTTGCTTCAAATTTCATGATAATTTCTTTTTACAACTGAATAATAATCCAATGTGTAAATCACCACATTTTATTTAGCCCTTCTTAATTTGAGGGGCATCTAAGTTGTTTTCAGATTCTGGCTATAATACTCTTATAAACATATTTGAGCAAGTGTACTTGTGGTATGATTGAGAATCTTTTGGATATATGTCCAAAATTAATATGACTTCTTCTTGATGTAGATTGATTTCCAATTTCCCGAGAAACTGCATTATTAATGGGCAAAGTGGATGTACAAGTTTGCACTCACACCAGCAGTGAAGGAGTGTTCTACATCTTCTCCAGCATATGCTGTCATTAGTGTTTTTGATCTTACTCTTTCTGACCAGTATAAAATGTTACCTCAGAGTCATTTTGATTTGCATTTCCCTTATGGCTAAGAATGCTGAACAGTTTTTTAAGTGTATCTTAGCAATTAGAGATTCTTCTGTTGAGAATTCTCTGAGCAAATCTGTAACCCATTTTTGATTGAATTGTTTGGTATTTTGATGTCTACCTTCATGTGCTCTTTATATATTTTGAAAATCAGTTCTTTATAAGATGTGAAGTTGATTACAGTCTTTTCCCATTCTGAAGGCTTCCATTTTGTCTTATTGATTGTGTCTTCTGCCTTACAAATGTTTTTCAGTCTCAGGAAGTTCCATATATCAATTATCCCTCTCCCTGCATGTGCTACTGTCATTATATTTAGGAAGTTGTATTCTCTATTGATATGTTCAAGGCTACTTCCCACTTTTTCTCCATTTG
Organism: Bramus lutescens; assembly: GCA_001685075.1. Lineage (NCBI taxonomy): Eukaryota > Metazoa > Chordata > Mammalia > Rodentia > Cricetidae > Bramus > Bramus lutescens. Next base: position 11,699 of record LOEQ01011604.1, read on the forward strand.
ACTTCAGTATAACTAGCTTTTTGTTGAGGTCTTTGATCTATTTGGACTTGAGTTTTGTGTGTGGTGATGAATAATTATTTGCATTTTTCTTCATTCTACCACCTAGTTATGCCATCACAATTTGTTGAAGATATTCATAGGCAGATTTATGTGTGGGTCTTTGATTCAATTCCACTGATCCACCTGTCTGTTATTATGTTAATAGCATCCTGTTTTTATTATTGTAGCTCTATAGTGAAACTTGAAGACAGGGATGGTGGTAGATCTGGAAGTTCCTTTTTTGATGCTGTTGTTGTTGTTTTTCCATATAAAGTTGAGCATTGTTCTTTCAAGGTCTTTTAAGTATCACGTTAGTATTTTAACGTGGATTTCACTAAATCTGTAAATTGTTTTGGTAAAATTGCCATTTTTAATATATTTATCTTTCCAATCAATTAACCTGGGAGATTTTCCATTTTATGATACCTTCTCCAATTATTACTTTACAGCCTTCAATTTCTTGTTATACAGATCTTTCACTTGTTTGGTTAGAGTTAGCTCCAGGTATTTTATATTATTTGATGCTATTGTGAAGGGTGTTGTTTCCTTGATACCATTTTAATTTTCTTTCTTCAAAGACTTGACATGATTGTCATACAGGTCTTCATGTGTTTGGTTAGAGCTACTCCAAGATATTTATAATGTCTGTGCCTGTTGTGAAAGGTTTTGACTTCCTGATTTCTTTCTCAATCCATTTATCATAAGTTGTAGGAGTTCCATGGGAGAATTTGGGGAGTCACCTACGTATACTATCATATTATTTGAAAATAACATAAGTTTGGATTCTTCTTTTCAATTAATATCTCCTTCACTTTCTTTTGTTGTCTCCTCCCTATAGCTAGAACTTCAAGTACTGTAGTGAATAGATATTGAGAAAGTAGACAGCCTTGTCTTGTTCCCGATTTTAGTGGAATCGCTTTGACTTTCCCTACATTTAATCTGATATTCACTATCAGCTTGCTGTAAATTGTCTTTATTATGTTTAGGTATGTCCCTTGTATCCATGCTCACTCCAATAATTTTATCATGAAGGGGTGTTGGATTATATCAAGGGATTTTGAGCATGTATTGAGATGATTGTGTACTTTTTTCTTCTGGTTTATTTATATGATCAGTTACATTGACAGATTTTCATATGTTGGACCATCATGCATCTCTGAGATGAAGGTTACTTGACCATGATAGATATTTTTTTTGCTATGCTCTTGGATTCAATTCAATTTCCCAGTATTTTATTGAGTATTTTTGCATCAATGTTCATGAGGGTGATTGGACTGTAATTTTCTTTGTGGCATCTTTGTATGGTTAGGGTATAAGGGTAACTGTAGCCTCATAATAGGTGATTGGCAATGTTTCCTTCTATTTCTATTATGTGAAACAATTTGAGAGGTATTGGTGTTAGCTCTTTGAAATTCCAGTAAAATTCCTCACTGAAACCATCTTGTCCTAGGTTTTGTTCCTTTTTGGTGGGGTTGGTATTATAAGTCTATTTAAATTGTTTATCTGGTCTTTATTTAACTTTGTATGTGGTGCCTATCCAGAAAATTACCCATTTCTTTTAAATTTTTCAATTTTGTGGAGTACAATTTTTTGAAGTATGACCTAATGACTCTCTCCATTTCCTCAGTGCCTGCTGTTATATTCTCCTTTTCATTTCTAATGTTGTTCATTTGGATATTCTCTTTTGCTGGGGGCCTTGTTCCTAATGGGTTTGATGACAGGACAGATGTGTGACGTCACCAAAATGAAAAACAAAAAAACTCTGACCACCTGTTTCAAACTCGTAGCCTGGGAAAGCCTGAACCATTTTATTTATATAGTTTCATTATTTTCCATGAACAGTTTTAGAATCAAATTATTTCCTTAAGTTTATAATAGTAGCTACAATAATTCTCAGTTTTTTCCCTCTCCTCTTTCCCTTTCCATACCCCAACTTTCCCACTGGTGATCATTACCTACTTGATTTGTAGCTTTGATATCAAAAGCATAAACAGTACAGCAAGCAACATAGAAAGCTTTCTTTTTTTTCTTTTTTATTACTTTATTAGCAACATCAGTCAAAATTTCCACTTTCCCCCTCTCTCACTTCCCTCCCGCTCCCCCCCACATCTTCCCCCCACCCCTCCAGTACTAAGAGAGGGCAAGGTACCCTGACCTGTGGGAAGTCCAAGGCCCTCCTCTCTCCATCCAGGCTTAGGAAGCTTTGCATTCATATAGAATAGAATTCCAAAAAGCCAGTACATGAAGTAGAGACCAATCCCAGTGCCATTATTGGCCTCTCCGTCTGCCCCAAGTGTCATTCAGAGAGTCCAGTATGATCCCACGCTCATTCAATCCCAGTCCAGCTGGAATTAGTGAGCTCCCATTACATCAGTCACACTGTCTCAATGCGTGGGTCAACCCCTCGTGATCCTGATTTCCTTGCTCTTCTCCCTCTTTCCGCTCTTCAACTGGACCTTGGGAGCTCAGTCCAGTGCTCTGATGTGGGTCTCTGTCTCTGTCTCCATACATTGCCGGATGAAGGGTCTATGGTGATATGCAAGATAGTCATCAGTCTGACTACAGGACAAGATCAGTTCAGATACCCTCTCCTCCACTGCCCAGGGTCTTAGCTGGGGTCATCCCCATGGACTCCTGGGAATCCCTCCAGAGCCAAGCCTCTTGTCAACCCCAAAATGGCTCCCTCAATTGAGCTATCTCCTTACCTGCTCCCATATCAATTCTTCCTCCATCTCAACCATCCCACTCCTCCAAGCTCTCACCAACCCTCCCCTTCTCCCCTCTCTCTTCCCCTCTCATAGGAAGCTTTCTAACTAAGTACACCTACATGTAGAGCAGTATGTTTAGCTGACAGCATAAGCATCATGCAAAGTAAAAAAGACATTTGTCTCAAACAGTTAATGTTTACCCCTATTCAAGTCTAAACTCTCAAAGTCAGCTCACGAGCCAAGATGGAATCAATTAATTCTTCATTCTATACCACTCTGTCTCCTATGGGAGATATACCAGTGGTTTTCTATCATTATGTAAACTTCATAGCTTAAAAGCATATTATTAATAAAACTGCTTATTCAGTGTTCACACATCCTTCTTCTCTCTACAACTTACAGTATTGGCACAGCTATTAGAAATGGGGGTATTATGGGATTCTATGATTCTGCTTCATTCCCTGTTCTTAGACTATTCCAATTAGCTCCTGATGTCATCTATTTATTATCATTTCTCCTAGATACTTGCAGTTAAAATTATTCTCTCCCGAATAGTTGTGCAAATTTGTAATATTATCATGAGATTTCTTGACTCTTTCAGGCTAGTCACAAAGTACATTGGAAAGGCAACATCCTGTTCTTGAGAAACACAAATTGATAGAGACACACCTGAAACATCAAAGGCTTTAGGGACTGAATCAGGTCCTCTGTCTATTTTTAACAACATCTCTTCTGGCTCATCTAGAGAAGAGCCATCAGAGGGGAGGTTTCCTAATGCCATAGCCCTTTCATCTATTTTCTAAAAAAGTGAAAATAGAGGCAATCAGCATGATTTGTGTGAGAAAAGCAAGGAGAGCAGGTAGCACATATGCTCCTGAGGTCATGACCATAATTATGTTTTACTTGGATTTCTTGGCTTTCTTTAAGGGATTTGTTGATTTCTTACAAATTTTGTCTTTTCTTCAATTTTGTTATGATAATTTCTTCCTTTGTAAGGGTCTCTCTCATCTTCATTATGTTATTTTAAAGATTGATTTCTTATGTTTCAATTATGTTAGAATATTCAGGTCTTGCTGTTGTAGGGTCACTGGGTTCTTGTAGTACCACATTTGCCTTTCTGTTATTGAATGTATTCTTACACTGTAGTTTATACATCAGAGGTTCAGATATGAGTATTGATTCTTTTGTTTCTATTTTTGGATGGGTGTTTTGTACCTTTATTACCTGTTTCCTTTACTGTCTTCTAGCCTGAATTACTAAGTATTCAGTGGTTTGCCGGTCTTCAATTCCAATCGGGTTATGTTAACTGAGGTTTGTGGAGGATTGGGTGTCTAAATAAGCTGTATCCTCCTGTTCTTCTGACTGTGTCTTCGGGGAATAAATTCCAACAGGAGGTAGTGGTATAGCTTGGAGGCAGGTCTCTCCCCTGCTGTCTGGCTTCTGAGGGCTAGGAAGTAATAACATTTACGTCATGTAGAAAATTGTACCTAAACCAATACATAGATAGATAGATGATAGATAAATAGATAGATAGATAGATAGATAGATAGATA
>LOEQ01011605.1:8508-19274 GCA_001685075.1 Bramus lutescens
AAAGAGGATCCGAAACTTGATGATCTCCTTAGGGCACAAGAGCAAGCAGGTATGCAGGCCTTTCTGAGAGACTGCATCTGACTTCTCAGCTAGCAGCATGGCCCTGAATAGTCTGAACCAGCGATAGCAACGGCAAACCTGTGTTGGAGGACAGAGAGGACCGACACCATCACAGCACGTTCCTTGTGGAACCATGAATGGAGAGGGACTATGTCCACAGAGACCACCGGATAGCAGGATCTTTCCCCAGTCCATTTTCAGATAGCCAGAGCTGAGCTTCATTGTCACCCAGATGCCACTGTGGAAGAGAGAAGACATTGCACAAAATTTTAGGGAGTCTAAATTGTGAATTAATTCACTATTTATCCATAAGACAATGAAAAGGACAGATCTAGGTGCCCTGAAAACATGGAGATGCGTGTATTTAGCACGATGCCTTTCCCTGCTGCTGCCTCTTGAATGGGTTCAGGAGGAGGTGCAGTGGGAAGAAGTCGCAGTGCTCCGTGCAGATACGTGCACTGACCACACAGTTTCACCCCACCTACTGCTTTACTGCTGGTTCTGACTTCTCTGGGTTTCTGCAGTTGTGTGCCCCAAAAGCATAGCTTCATATCTGGTTACCCAACCTCTCCCCAACCCAAGTCCATCCTGCTGTTCTCCTTTTTAGGTATAGTGACGGTGGCTGAGATGTCACATACCTAAGCCTGAATTGTTCTAACTGTATTTCCTTAAGTGCTTAATCTCTCTCTCTCTCTCTCTCTCTCTCTCTCATAATTTACAATTTGCCCCATTTCTTGACTCTTTGCTAGAGAGCATTAGCACCCTACCTGGATCTCCCTGCCCTGGGAATGTCACCATCAAGACTTCTGTGACTGCTTTCTAAGCATACACCTACCTTCCTCTTTCTTCATGCCTGGAAATCCTCCTCCAGCCACCCACTGCCTTGAGAATGCTTTCTAACTGATTTAAGCTGTGACAGAGCAAGTGCATCCGATTATCTGGCTTTACACCCTTGGATTGATACTTTCCTTAAGCTCCCTCGTAGATCCCGTCAAAGCCAAAGTTACTAAAAACTGATCTAGAAAATTCATACTGATTTCCAAAAGACGAATCTGAAGCACACACTAAGTTCAGCCCCTCTCAAAAACTCCACTGTTCTCTGAGATATCCCTGCCATAATATAGAGCAGTGCTTCTTTGTGCCCTACAGGAAAACACTCGAACTTTCTTAAGCAAAAAAGTGATGCAGTCAGGTTTTTACCTGACTCTGAAGTGCCCCCCTTTCCCGTTGTCTCTCTCAGTACTCTCCCCCTCAATCCCTCACAACATGCTCTCTCAAGTTCTCATCCCCAGTCACCCCCAGTCCACCCAGGGAGATCCTTGTATCCCCTCTTGGTCTTCTATGTTACCTTAGCCTCTTTAGGGTCATGGACTGTAGCATGGTTATTGTTTACTTTAAAATTAATATCCACGTATGAGTGAGTATATACCGTGTTTGTCTTTCTTGTTCTGGGTTATCTCACTCAGGATGATTTTTCTCTAGTTCCATTTATTTGCCTTCCCATTTCCTGCTTCCAACCTTTTTCTTTATTCATTCCTGGTTCAAGGAAATCCCCATGAATTTATAAGGATGACCCCAGCTAATTCTCTAAGCAACAGAGGAAACATAGCCTGAACGAGTCATCTCCTGTGGCCAGATTGGTGCCTAGATCAATTGTCATCAGAGAAGCTTCATCTAGTAACTGATGGAAACAGACGCACACCCACAACCAAACATTAGGCCTAGCTTGGAGAATGCTTCTGAAGAGGGGGAGGATCAAGGACACAAGAAGAAAACTCACAGAATCAACTAACCTGGGCTCATAGAGGCTCACAGAGACTGAACAAATGACCAAGAAGCCTGCATAGGACTAGGGCTAACCTGAGCCCTCTGTATATATGTGACAGTTGTATAGCTTGATCTTCTTGTGGGACTCCTAACACTGGGGACAGGTGCTGTCTCTGACTCTTACTGGGTTTTGGTATCCTAGTACCCATACTGGGTCACCTTGTCCAGCCTCAGTACATGGAGAGGTCTTTATTCTTACTGCAACTTGATATGCTATGTTTTGTTGATACTTATGGGAGACCTGTCCTTTCCTAAACACAAATGGAGAAGGAGTGGATTGAGGGGTGGGAACAGAGGGAGTGGGCGGAGTTACTGAGAGGAAAGAAGGAAGGGGAAACTGAGGCTTGGAGGTAAAATGAATAAATAAATTTTAAAAAAGTATAAAAAATGTGATGCAGCCACCTTAAAAGTTAATGATATTAGTGATACCAGATAGCTCTGGAAAAACTTTTAGTAGCAGGTGAATAGAACACAGAGCTAATAAGAGAAAGTCTAGTCAGGAGGTCTTTACAATAATCCCTGTGTGATGTTTACCAGACTTATAGTGTTATACAAAGCTCAGAGAATAAGTCCTAGTAATAGATCCTGGAGCCAGTGCGAAATGTGCCATATAAACGGAATCTCATCTTAGCTAGCAACTGGGAAGAAAAATATAACTGTGAGAATTCAAATAGACATTGTGTATTTTGCAAAAAATTCTGCTTATGTAGCTAAATACTGCTCACTGTTCCTTAGGGCAAAGATATTTGTAAATTTGTCAATAATATGTTTCACTTAATTATCTGTATGAGAGAAGAAAATGGCTATGCTGATTCTTTGAGAAAGAAAGTCATAGACCTTTCTTGCTCTTCATTACTGTCTTTGTAATTTTATTATCTCCATACCTTCTTTCAAAATCTTTCTTCATTGTTGTTGCACCAATACATGCATATTACTGAATAGAACCTTCTAAGTCTATTTAATGTTCTTTGAATGTATGTTTTCAGGGCTCACCATTTGCATTGGGCAACCAATCAATATGCTCTTCCCTTTGGAAGACTGTTTCTTCTTCTCTTTAACATTCCTTAGTTGCTTGTAGTTCTTTGTGTAAAGTTAAGGCCTCATGGGCTTTTCCCATCCATTTTGACATCGTATCATTCAGCTCATGTTTGGGAAGTCATGCTGGTGTGACTGCATGAGTATAGCTTATGACATTGCCAGCATACACCATCTGACAGAAAACTCCCTGACTTTTTGGCTCTTACAATCTCAATGCCTATAGCCCCTTCCCGGTTTTCACTGAGCATGAGGTATAGGAACATTTTATAGATATATCCACTTGGTATAGGCTCCATAAGTTTCCATTTTGATTGGTTGTGGTTTTCTGTCACAGTTTCTGTCCATTGCAAAGAGAAATTTCCTTGATGAGGGTTGAAGACTACATGCATCTGTGGGTGCACAGACAAATATTTAGGTGGTTGTTAGGGGTTATGCTGGTTTCATAAAGTAGTGGTGGTAGATTCTCCCCCAATATCCATGACTTCAATAGTAGTAGCACTTCAAAAATTGTAGATCGATGCATCAATTTTCCAGCTCCATTCTCTGAACCTGCCACACTAAAGAAGGAATAAATGAGTACAGTTAGAACCTAGATTTTGATTTCTAAAGACCTTTTTCTAGAGAGGTCAGCAATGAAGGGGTCCCCACTGGCAAGACCTGGGATACTCAGGACATTAAAAATGAATGTTAGGTTATGAGCCCATAGTAGAAAAGTTCTTGCTTCAGGAAAGTCATCTATTAAGTAAAACAGGGTTGATAGAATTAGAAAGCCTCCATTTCTGAAACATAATTATCATAAAAATAATTGGTTCTGCCAAGCGACACCAGAGAATTTTAAAATAAGTGAGTGTATGTTTAAGCAAAAGAATAATTACACTGTCTCAAAACGCCCTGTAGGAAGATATGCATTAATTACAAGTGGTATTATAATAACTTTGTTAGGGAAATGCCAAAAGCTGACTGAACAAAATACTGAACAATAACGTTATCAGCTAGTAACGAGTCTGAAATAGACCGTGTCCTTTGTCACTATCAGCTGATTCCGTCCCTTCATTACAGCTGCGCTTCTATGCTTTTCTTGCCCAAGTTATATAAACTGAATCAGATCTTGACCAACCAGAGTGCCAACCAAAATTGTCAGTTTTTCTATGAAATAATTAACTTGCTTTCTTCAGAGATGTATGATGACAGAAAAGCATTGAGAAAGTGTCAGAGATAACGTGTGCATGCAACATGACAAATGAATGTATGAGCTTAGACTTTTGTAAGCCTAATGGGAAAAGAAGGAATGTGTAGCATCTACACTCTTCATATTGCATCAGTGCTTGTTTTCTGATTTAAATGATAGCACCATGTAGTATAAGACTATTTCTTACTGTTAGAAAATAAACATTTAAATAGCAAGGGGTGGAAAGGATGCCATGGGCCTAGAGTGTAGGACCCTCTCCTTCATATATGCACAGGAGTGTCATAGTTAGGGTCTCTATTGTTGTGATTAAACATTGTGGCTAAAACAACTCAGGGAGGAAAGGGTTATTTGGGGCTTATGGTTCTAGAGAGATAAAATTCCACCACCACTGAGACAGGAAAACATGACAATAGCCCCTAGGTGCAGTGGCACAAGCAGCAGAGAGCTCACCTTCTCAGTCTAAAGCCAGGAAACAGAAAGAGATAACTTGGAATGGCATGAGTCTTCATGCTCAAAGTCTGCCCCTACTAACACACTTTCTCCAGCAAGGTCATACCACCTAAGACTCCCCAGAAAGCCAACACTGGGATCAAGTCTCCAAATGCCTAGACTATGGGAGACATCTCATTCAATCCACCACAGAGAGAAAGAGATAATGTGTAAAACATTTTTTTTACCGCTGAGTAGTACTCCATTATGTAAATGTATCACATTATCCTTTCCTATATCCATTTTTTTCGTTGATGGCATCTGGGTTGTTTTCAGGTTGTGACTATTACAAATAATGCTGCTATGAACATAGACAAGATCTGAGAAAATTGGGAGCATGAGGGTCGGGGGAGAAGGGAGGGCAGAAGGGAAGGAGGAGGAGAGTGGGGAAGAGGGGAGGAGAACATGAAGGAACTTGATAGTCAAGATGGGGGAAGGAAAGAGAGGTAGAGAAAGGAAAGAGATATCTTGATTTAGAAAATTATTATGGGTCTAGCAAGAAACTGGGCACTAGAGAAATTCTCAGAAATCCACAAGGATGACCTTAGTAAGACCCCAAGCGAAAGTGGAGAAGGTGCCTGACCTGACTGACCTTCCTCTATAATCAGATTGATGATTAATTGTCAGCAGCTGATGGAAGCAGAGGCAGAGACCCACAGCAGAGCACTGGGTTGAACTCCCAAACTCCAGCTGAAGAGAGGGAGGGGTGATAATTTGAGCAAAGGGGTCAAGACCATGATGGGGACACCCATTGGAACACCCATTGAGCTAATGGGAACACACCCGCTCTGGCCTGCCAGTGAGGGGAATCAGTATAGAACCAAACTAGCCCTCTGGATGTGGGTGACAGTTGCATGGCTGGAACAGACTGTCGGGACCACTAGCAGTGAGACCAGGATTTATCCCTACTGCTTGAACTGGCTTTTTTGAACCCATTCTTTTAGGAAGGAGACCTTGCTCAGCCTAGATATAGTAGGGAAGGCCTTGGTTCTGCCTCAAAACAATGTGCTAGGCTTTGGTCACTTCCCGTGGATGAGGAGTGGATTGAGGATTGAGTGAGGGGGAAGGTGGAGGGAGCAGGAAGAGAGGAGGGAGTAGGAACTGGGTTTGGCATGTAAGATGAGTAAAGATAGTATTTAAAAAAATAATAAGAAGAGATAATTCACACCTACCTCCATCTCCTAGTGGGATGATTTCTTTTTGTCATATCTTCACACGTTAAGTACATGCTAGTATTGAACAAAGTGTCTATACATTTCAGCAAAATTTTGCCTTAGCAAATTTATCAGGCCAAGTATCTAGAAAATTTACCATTTTATGCTAGAAACACCTGATGAGAAAGGCAGAACAAAGAATTGCACAGACAATAAAAATGACCTTTTCAGGTCTTAAGAGATGGGGTGGGAGAGTAAAACTGACTGCTGCCAAAACTGATGGCCTGGCTTGGATTCCAGGACCAAGTCCTCCAATCTTTACATAAATAACATGCCATGTGTGCCCCAACACATGTATACACACACATAATTTTTTAAACGTAATTTCAATTATCCCTTTGCAAAAGTTCTATTCTTAACATTTATTCGTCTATGGAATTTGACTAATGGGTTGGAAGTATTTCCTATTGTCAGTGAAGTTTTAGATAAATTTTTAAGAGCAATTACATTCTGTGAAGCTTTATATGCTATTATTTTGTATTTCTTTACCGATTACTCAAATGTCAATTCAAGAAGTAGATGTTTGTTTATATAAGTAATTCAAAATTTCACACTTCTAAATAAGAATTTTGAGGGCAATGATGGATGAAAATGAACAAAAATTAACATATATGTAAAATAGTAAAAAATAAAAATAAAAATTGTCAGATCAAAACTTTTAATAAGGTATGAGATTAAGACAATATTCTTTTTAATTGGATAAGTCAAAAAAGTACACATTTGGGTTTGGGATAAAAATATTTCTCATTAATTGTATCTTTTTGTTACTTTAGGTTCTATTAATTTGAAGCATGAACAGTTATACATTACCTCAATTTGGATCAAAAATTACAAGCCACCATGTAAAAGGAGGCAGCGTTTACAGGGTTAATTGTGAAAGCAGGCTGAGTGGGAACCTGACTGTGGTCCAGAGAAATAACTCCCTATAGAATGGTTCACATGTGTTCTTAATTTCATTCCTCCATTTCATTTCTTTTCTCCCTCTCTTTTCCTTCAGTATTCTGAGTTCCTGATAATTCAAAATGGTTCTTTAAAAATTAAATGCCAGTGTACAATGTGACTGTCACATCCAAGTCATAGGTTGACACTCTGAACATCTTCCCAGCATCTGTGTCCCTGCCTCCATGGTTATTAATGGATGTCCATATCTACCTTATAGGAACAATGGCTGTGTAGTTGTCCACATATGCTCAGGTACATGTGCATCTGTCTAAGGAATTTCTCAGAGTATTGTCAATAGAACTAGTCATTATCATTTCAGTTGGATCACATTGGAAACCCAGTGAATATGTTTACTAGATGGCTGTTGAAGGTATGACCTCAAACACAGCTGTAGGTGATCTCTTTGAAGTCAGTGGTGGAGGGACAGTGTACAAAGGTGTCACTCACTGTCTATCATATGTACAAAATCAAGGGTCTATGGAACATTTGTGATGCTGTGAATGTCATTTTGGATATGTCACTGAGTTTATGTGGAAGATTAAAATCAGTGTCTATGTGGGGTAGCTTTAGTAGGTTCAGATCTGAAATCAGTCCCATAGGGTTGTTTTACTATTGCTGTTCACTGTCTTCTGTGAGCCCTCTAACCCCCCTTTTTTTTTCTTTTTGAGCTATAGTGGAATTTGATGTGACTAAATTCAGTGATTTGGAAAATAATGCATTTAATTATAAAAAGGGTAGTCTGTGATCCATTGCTATCTCCAGTACCACTGTGGGTACATAACAGAGAGTTTAGTTCTCTTCCTCCTATTTATAAAAAGAAATTCAATCTTAGTCTTCCCTTCATCTGTCTGTCTCTATCGTTCACACACACACACACACACACACACGTGCACAGTCATGCACCCATATGTACAATAGTACCATAGAAGGGAAGAAGATTGAATGAGGGAACCTCATCAACTTTCTATTTTGTCTTCATGAAGGAGTTATGATGCTATGTTACCAGAATATGGGTGTTTGTAGAAAGTCTTCTAAATCTTGTACCTGAGAGAAAATTACCTCCTCTATGCCCTCAATGTGCTTTCATTGTGCCACACTGAAGCAGCATATTTGAGTGCATTTCAGTTAACACTTTTCAAAACTTGGAATAGGAGCTTCAGTTAACTGAGTTTCAGAAGAATTACTTAGCAGTATGCAGATTACCTCAAAATATGCATGTTCAAAATGAGAAGGTTCTTCCATTAATGCTCAAAAGAAGCAGGTAGCTAGAAAGGTCTGTATCGAAGATAAAATTAACAGCAATAGCAGATTCCATGATTTAATCTCTAGATAAGGCCATAGATCTGGTTGTAAAGAAAGCATTAGCATGTCTATTGTGGGCTAAAATGATTAATCTTCTTAGAGATGGTTTGTTTTTTACTTTCACAAAAACTTTCCAACATCTTCTTGTCACCAGGAAGTAGTTTTGGAAAACCCCGTCTCTCCTTTCTGGAGTGTTTACAGGTGGCGCAGTAATCTGCTGTCTTGGAACGGCATTGTCCAGATGGTGAGTGCTGCAATAAACGGAAGATACAGATATTAGATTAATATAAATGATCAGAGATATACTAGGGTAGTGAGCTGCCACTCAGATGTTTTTGCAATCCAACAAAGAAATAATTTAATTCCAAACATAAATTGGCTATTTTGTACAATTGGTTACTTGTTTATGTGGACCACAGTGCCCCTCTGGTCTAAAGGTGGGCGAAGCATAGTCCAGAAATGAGGAAGCGAGGGGTCACAGCGTCTACAGTCTGTGTATCAGATCTAAGTGGGCCCTCTGGGTTGCTGATATGGGTAAAACCCAAACCCAGCCCTGAGTACTTCACAACACAATGTGATTCTTAGCAATGTAATCTATGAGCTCTTTGACTCTCCTAAACCTTGTGTTTCTGACCCATATTAACTGGGCTTTTGGAATGACATAATATTGTCATGTTTGTTTATCATATGTAAGCATCAAATTAAGACATAGTTATTGTCCTTCATATGCCATATCATTTTCATATTTGTTTTTCTGCAAGCATTAACTTAACTTAAGATATAGTGTGTTATCCTTCATATGCTATGTTCTCCTGAAATCTCTCCTAGAGCTATCATGCACATAGGCCAATCAGTTCCAGAAACGAAATCTTCCACACAGTGGTATGGTAGCTGGTCTTCAAAGGATTTCTTTCCACAGCTAACTTGTATTTAGACCTACAGGCTAGGAAAATGAGCTGTGTATGAATATCTGATCTTAGGTTAGAATGAGAGATGGATGAATGCAGTGCACTCTCCTGGAAAGGGGTGGCATTCTGCCAAGGCACAAATAGGAGCACCAGGGAGTCAAAGCTGCAGAGCTTCTGGGAAGGAGGGATGCTAGCTGTCTTGGAGGATTGGTAAAGCTCTTAGACATGTACAGTTTCAGAGGAGGGGGAGAAGGTAGGAGAGTGAGCAGCGTGTGAGCAATGTTTTTCTAAGTTTTTACAGCCAACTGTGGAAGGATGATATACCGAATAACTGAACTTAAAGCGACTGATCTTCTAAGAACTCATCATCAGTCTAGAGCTAGAAGGAGAGGAGGACATGCACATACGCACACACACACACACACACACACACACACAGATCCTTTGTGCTTTTCCTATTAAACAGTAAATGATAACTGTACACATTCAGCTGCTGGAGACTATACTAAAGATACTGTTGATGCATAGAAGAAAAATGTATTCTCAAGATATATAAATATATAAATTTTGTAAGTGTTTAGGATATATATTTCTCTAGAAATGCCAGACATCATGAAGGACATTTGTCTGTGCAAATGGATTATGGACAAGGTCCTATGGTTGAATCCCCTCACTTTACACAGGAAAATGAAGCTACAGAAGGCCAACTACCATTTCATATTTTATAGCTACATGGAATCTGCACCAAACCCTCCTTTTTGATCATTTATCTACAGACATATTAATGTGTAATTTGTACATAACACAAGCACCATGCGTAGCCACGTCTTGATTAATAGGAGCTTAGCAGTTGTATAGCTGCAACCATAGCAAAGATACAGGGTGTCTTTCCAAGTGAAAACTTTCTAGGTTCCTGTTGAGAACTCTCAACCCCATCCCTGGGCCCTGACTGTCTTTCTGTTTTATTTTATGGACAAAGTGTTTTTAATACTGGTTTCTTTTGGAAACTCTGGGGGAGAATCTATGTCATGCCTCTCAAGCTTCCCACAGTCCTTGGCTTGTGGCAACCTTTCATGTTTGCATACATTTTCATATGACATTCTTTCCTCTGTGACCCAAGTCACTGTCTCCATTCTCTTTACAGACATAAAACTCTAAAGAGAATCTGATTTAGGACCGAATTTAAATTCAGAGTTAATCTATTTCTAAGACCTTAAACTTAGTATATCTACAAATTCCATGTTTACATAAAAACATAGAAGTATCAGCAATTAAGCCTTGGCCATTTGTGTGTAAAGAAGGAGAATACCCTTCAATCACTAGCAATGTTTAGAGAATGGGTAATTGGAAATAACGACATTGGCTCCTTGTTAGAATTCCTGTCTGGTTCAGTAAGGAGGAGAAATGACTTGGACATGTGATATATTTGTTTCTGAACCCAATCTGACACTCATGCAACTGTGTTCTCTCTCTCTCTCTCTCTCTCTCTCTCTCTCTCTCTTCATTTGAAATATCTTTAAAGTTTGACAGATTTTGTATAAGTGAAAGTAGCTTTAGGTAATTAGAGGATATCTAACAATTTTAAGTCATATTATAGATTAATATTTTAACACATTTTGGGGTATATATTCTGGCTTTGCTGGTTAACGTCTGTTTTTCTCCAGTTGATAAATTATTGTAAATGAGAAGAAATATTTAAATGTGTAGTGATAGGGGAGCGGGCCTGCTTTTCATCCGGCCCAGGTCCCGCACGGCTAGCTTATACCCCGAAATAACAACACACAAACTGTATTCATT